>JAQQRF010000520.1:0-124600 GCA_030523145.1 Trissolcus brochymenae
TATAGATATATATAGATATATGTATATATATATATATATATATATATATATATATATATATATATACTCCAATTATTTTTCATCCGATTACGAAAAATGTCTAGTTGGTTTTATGTTTTTTTTATAGTTTCTTTTTTACCAGCAATAAATTCTAACTATTTTTCATCTGATTACAATAATTTTTTTTTATTATTGTTATTATACGTCTTTATAAATACAAAATCACTTTGTAATTTTTTAAATAAAATTGTTTATATACATAGTTTAGAAAATCTTCTTAATTACTATTGCCTGAAGAGCGACCAGGAAAAACACGAATAGCGTAACACGTGATATCGACGAAAAGATAAAGAGAGAGAGAGAGAGAGAGAGAGAGAGAGAGAGAGAGAGAGAGAGAGAGAGAGAGAAAGAAAAAGAAGAAATATACGACCAGCGGACGTTTCTTCGAGTGTAACAAGTTGTAAATTCGTTCGTTAAAAAGGTAAAAGCGAAACGTGACGCTGATGAAAATTAAAGAAAAGTTTCTCGGATTTATTGTTTATAAATATTAGATAAACGTGAGTCTCAGCAGTGACTGATGTTTGATAAAAATCATGAATATTTTAACGTGCAGATGCAGCTGACAATTAAAAATGCAATCATTCAGCGATAAGGTAATCTTTGAGAATTAAATTTAAAAAATGAGTGAAACAAGAAATTTGTCACTAGAGCAGTTTATAGGAAAAGTAAAAAAAAAAAGAAACTTTGTTATCAAGCAAAACGAATTGGCAGAGTCTGATTTAATGAAAAATGCTATCACTTGAATTGAAACTATTAAAATAAAGTCAGGATGAGATAGAGCAAATGTTGGGATCGGATGTCGCGAATTGTGGGACGGACTCGTTCGTCGAACTCGTATGCGAAAACTAGAGGTTAGCGTCGCTGGTTAAAGATAGACTCAACTCTGCAATGTAGGATAGTGTATATACAGAGTTCTACCAACCAAAATAAATGCTAACTAAAGAATATGGTACACGCTTTGTGGCAATTATCCTTAGAAATATCATTTGAAACAATTGTTTGTTTATTAATATTATGAGAAAAAGAGTTGAATAATTATTCAATTAGTAATTATTGAATTGGTTGGGATTATTTGAACACGAAGAATGCAACCTTTTATTTCATTCACTGACGAACAACGGATATTTTGAAAGATCTTATTGTGATTCTATTGCATGTTGCGTATAAGTTGACAAACTTACAAAAGACGACGATCAAAATTTAGATCGCTAATATGATTGACCTTCTGGCAGAAGAATCGGTAAACATGTGATGATCAACAATCAACAACCTTTCTAAATAAAAACGAGAAAAAAGTACAACGAAACATTTATAATTCTTATTTTTGTATCAAAATCAACGACAATGAAAAAAATAACAAAAATGTCTATCTTTTAATAGAATGTATTTGCTATGTTTGTTTTTTGAATCGTGAATAAAATCAGATGTCGGGAAGGTGTCGTATGATGATCGGAAAATTTTCGTAACTACTTAATTAAGCTTGGTAGTCATCTAATTAAGCCGTCAAATCAATTAAAAATCTGTAACGAACTCAATTGTCCTTCCAAGAATTTATATTTGGATCGCAAGATTATAAAAATCGTGTTGTGCTTATAGAAATTTGTGTGCCAGCCAACCGACGCGAAATTTGAGAAATTTTGGTCCATTTAGCTGAGCATTTTTTTTGGACTCACACCAATTATTTAGCTTCACGTCCATTCATTTCTTCAACTCGTCTTTATTTATCAAAAGTTGCTGTCTTACAAAGGATGCAAATTCAGTCCCTGTGACGATCTTTGCCATACATTACAGGACAATGTTTGTTTCGAAAAAGTTGATTGAAAATTATGAATCATTAGTTTTGCAAAAATATATTAACTCCAATATTGAACATTTTGAAAGACGGTAAATACTAATTAGCTATAAAATGAAATGACCAAGCTTCATGCATTTGTGGAATATAGATTAGAAGCGTTTCAAAAGTGTTTCTGTGTTTCCTTCGCTAATCAATATTCTGAATCGTTTTTGTTCTTGCGATTAATTGCTCTATAAATCAGGTGCAAACTCAAATGGCATTGCATTCTTGTATCAATAATCGTGCATATTGAACACTCTCATACCTGCTGGCATGAATCCACGTTTCTTTTTTTTAAGTTTTATTCTAACAGTCCGAACAAATAGAGTTTCTTGAATCAATCAACTGATCAAATTAATACATCACACCAATCCGCTTTGTTTCTACAGATGGAAATGTATACTTCACAGCCAAACAATAAATCATCGGAAAAAATAAAAAACAGCGAAATGTACAAGGAAGATACACTGACTGAGTAAGTTTTTGTAAATTATTGACGATGTTTAATGGCTTTGGAATTTTTCATTGGAAAATCATTTTTAGAAATGGAAACGCATACGCTGCTTTTCAATCTAGAGATTTAGTATTGCAAATGGAGAAAAAGATCGTGGATGAAGATCCTGGACATGGCCCTGGTTCGGAACATCCAACTTCGTAAGTTTCAATCATATTTTAATTCTTCAAACTTGAATGGTTCTTCATTTTACAAATGTTTCTACCCACTTAATATAATACTTATCACGATAATAACATGAAGAATAATAATAATTAAAAATAATGTATTGTTGTTGTTTTTTCAAGATATTTTGAAACCCTCATGCATCACTTCAAAGGGAATGTCGGATCCGGAATATTTGCCTTAGGCGATGCGTTTAAACATGCGGGAATACTATTGGCACCGCCTTTAACCATCATTCTTGGTGTCATTTGTGTTCATGCGCAACATGTTCTGGTAAGGATAAAGTTATTCGAAATAAACCAAATAACCGATCACTACGACCACATGAATCTTCTGCTGTTTCAAGATAATCAAGAACACTCACACCAATTATTACAATACAATTATTATTTTTATCAGCCTATATACATACTTGATTGTATGTTTTGAATTTTTCAAGTAGTACTTTTTCATGATTATCACAGATCATCAATAGTTACGGATCTTAATAATATCAATTATATCTCACTACTTGATCATATGTTTAACATTTGTTATCATTAATCTTTACAGATCATCGATGAAATAACATGATAATTACACATCTAGATCACATTTTATCTAAATATATAAAATTGAAGTAACAAAATTTTAGTGATTAGTATAAAATTGTTTCAAAGCGAATGAAACTTTATCTTAGTGTTTTTCCATTCTCTATTCGCGATCATTGACCCCAAATTACCACCTGTTATGTAATATGAAAAATGTTGCTCTTGAAAAATATTGTTTTTATATGAACTTAACTTCAACTTGACATTAATTTTCAGTTGAGGTCCAACGTCGAGATAAGTCAACGAATAGGAGATTCACGGCCGGGTTACGCGAGTACGGTAGAGCTGTGCTTTGCCACGGGACCAGTCGGCATCCGGAAATATTCTCGATTAGCAAGGTGAGTTTTGTTTTTGTATTAATCAGGCTAATCAAAAATCGACTCCTAACGAATCATTGCCGATAGGAAAGTTTTCGCACCAGCATTCAATCATCGGAATTGAACAAAGAAAAAGTCAAAGAACGCTGCCTAATTGAAAACTTTTTTTTTATTTTCTCTCTCCGCTCGGGACGATACGTTATGAGCAGAATACCGATTTCTCCCCCTTATCGAGACCTTACTTCTAACTTTTGATTTTTCGGTTATACACGTATAGGAAATAAATTGATGACAATAAAAACAATTTGCATTGTCTCTGTATCTTGAAAATAAAAAGAAACGCATTCGGTTTGCAAATGGTGGATCAAAAAGAAAGTGTAATTTCATTGCGTGTAGACGGGCTTGCAAATAGATATGTTATCATATGATTTGTTTTCTCTAATTTCTTGTATTTAGAGAAAAGATATTTTATGATTTTTGCAGGCATTATCGCACAGCCGTGCAGATGCTCGTCGGCTAATAATGGACAGAGCTGTAAGTGGCTGCAGCACTGACACATGTCGATGATGCAGCGCGGATTTTGGGTAAGCCACAAATGCAGATAAATAACTGTAGGTGCATACAAGCTGTATGACGACACTTTCGGCCGACTTAAAAAATAGTTCGTGAATGGTTCTGCTTGTAATTTCGCAGCCGTGAAAAAGTTCCACTTTCAAGCACTTTGTTTTTTGTTTCTATTATATTTGAAACAACTTTATTCATGTATTGTTTTCCTTTAAAGTTACTCATTTTTTACCAATCATTTTGAACTCGCGTTTAGTTAGAATATTTTAACGTTGACACTCTTGGAACCTTGATAGACGAATCATAAAAATAAACCAACATTTCGAATAATTTTTTCAACGCTTGATTTTAATTGCATTGATTTTATTATCACTATTTGGTTCCCACATTGTCAACTACTTGGCATTTCAATTCGGCAGCGTTTAGTATTGTCTGACAACTAAAAAAAAAAAAAAAAAAAAAATTCGCACGTACATTCACAATAATGTACCAACATTTTTTATTCTACTCTTAACGGCAAGAAAAATTATATTTGCGAACAAAAATTATCAAAATGTCACTGATTTGATTGACTCGTAGAAATACTAATCATACATCATTCTGAATAGTAATAAAATATTATCAAGCAACATTGTAGACCATCAATCAAAGTAATTTCATCGACCAGTTTTTAAGAAATAAATTTGAGGTATAAGTTATTTTGATTGAACTGTGCCTATTTAATAATAGATCTGCTACTTTGTTTGAAAAATAAAGTTGATCCGAATCATTCGAATTGTATAAATTTGTATAAATCTTTGTTTAATTTAGAGGCAATTAAAAATTGAAAATGCACATTCGCTGGAATTACTTGAGTTTGTTAATTAGATGTGCAGTCGATGCATTATTCATGCGTTTTATTCCTGTTTGTATATAAATATAACGATTATTAAATGACCGACCTTTTTTTATCTAGATTATGTATCAGAATATTATATTATTGTATTTCACTCGGTATTGCATCACTGACAAAAATGATTATTTACGATGAATTTCAATCTGAGGAAAGAACAAGTTTGCAAGATTGAATAATTTTCCATACATATAAATCCACACGTTTTCCATAAAGAAAAGCAAAACTGTCTTCCGCAGGCCTTGAAAAAGAGACTGTCATTTTAGAAACAGTGAAAATACTGAACGAACATTTGTTTATAACGACACAAAATTTTCTTTTTCGCAGGGCTTTAGTTAATCTGTTTATATGCCTGACGCAGTTCGGATTTTGCTGCGTCTATTTCGTCTTCATCTCAGAAAACATGAAAAACGTGAGAAAATAATATTTTTTTAATTAAAAATACAAAATTGAACCGATAGATTTGATTTACGCTTTTATTTTAAATTTTAACCAGATCAATTTGTTTTGACAGGTGCTAGATTACTACGGCGTTGAGTTGCCTATCAAATACCACATGGCAATCATCCTAGCACCAATCCTGTTAAGTACCTGGATCAGAAACTTAAAGTACCTTGTACCCGTTTCTTCACTAGCGAATTTACTAGTTATTTTTGGATATATTGCTACAATGTACATAATGTGTCAAAATCTTCCCGCAATCTCGGAGAGAAACTATGTTGCAGAAGTCAAAAATTGGCCTCTCTTCTTCGGCACAGTTATTTATTCTTTTGAAGGAATTACTTTGGTAAGAAACAAGTCTTTAAATTTTAAATACAAATTTCAGTTACATTGAAAGAACTCCATGATTCCACTTTTTTTATAGGTTTTACCACTGAAAAACGCCATGAAAAAGCCGAAAAATTTTGAAAACACATTTGGAGTTCTCAACGTTGGCATGGTTTTCGTTGGATTTATGTTCATCGCGATGGGTTTCATTTCTTACTTGAGATACGGCGACGATGTCAGCTCATCTGTAACTCTAAATTTAAAAGATAGTGATGGAATGTAAGTTTCTAATTGTTTATTCAAACAACATTTTTTGCAAGTTTAAATCATTAATGATATTCTTTTCTTTTTATTATTTTAAGAATCACAAGTGGAAATGCTTTCGAGAAAAGGTTAATAAGTTGTATGCCTGAAGTTTCGTACTTGAGTTGATTTTGTACATTCTGAGTTCAACCACCCGACCAATTTTTTTTTAGTTTGAAATGACCAATTTGTTTTCGTTGTATATTAGACCAGTTTTGACCCTGATGAAATTAATATTTTGTTTCACGAAATAATATTCAATGCATGAGCTGTCATAAATTGAATAATAGTAGTTTTGCTTTGCCTTGAACTAAGCAACAACTTTCAAACTGAAAAGCTACTATAAATAAGATTGTTTTGTCCTTACAGTTTACCTCAGTGTATCAAGGTGGCGATCTCTCTCAGCATAATGTTCAGTTATGCGTTACAATTTCACGTACCTGTGGCCATCATGTGGCCAGTTGTGGCTCAACGATATGAACCACTCCAATGTCCAGTTTTGGCAGAAATTTTATTCCGAACTGCCATGTGCTTCATGACATGTAAGCATCTTTTTATTCATCACCAACATCTACAATTTAAGAAACTATTCAAAATACTTATATATTTTTCTTATTCACAGTTATTCTGGCTGAAGTGATTCCATATTTGGGCTACTTCATTTCCTTAGTAGGCGCTGTAAGCAGTACAGCTTTGGCACTGCTGTTCCCACCGATAATCGAGATGGTTCTCATATGGCAAAATCCAAAAATGAGCAAGTTTACTTTCAGCAAAGACATCCTGATCCTGGTGATTGGTTTCCTTGGCTGCATCACAGGAACCTACGAGAGCGTCAGTGCCCTCGTTCAAGAGTTCCAAAAATAATTAACAACCGAACAAATTGACAAAGTCGAGTTTGCAAAAAATTCACTTTGCACATGTATAAATGTGTATATAGTTATTTGTGCAGGATGTTTCATTTGTTTCAATATCTTGTATAACAAAATTGTTCAACACTTTTTGACAAGCTTTTAGATTTTGATGACAATGTTTTGCAATGAGTACAGTTTTGCGAGATGATTTCGACAAATGAAACGTCGTGTATAGTTTATACATATAAACGCAGCTAGATATAGTTATATTTTTAATAGACCCAACTAAATTATAAATCTCATTACCTGAGTGCCTCGATGAAAATTCTGTGCCTTACATACGGTGTTCTAAAACGAAATCAAAATAGAAGAATTTCTCAACCGTTCAATTAAAAAGAATTGACATTTAAACTATAAATTTTCATATCGAAGCTGTTTTATATTAGTCGAGGCGTACAATTCATTTTTGATAGACTTGATACAGTATTAGAACCGAAAATCAATCATCATTGTCATGAATCGTTGTCATTCTCAGATACGTCTTAATGAAAAGTTGTTTTCTCTCACACATCAATCCATCTTACTAAACTTCAACTTGGAATTTCAATTCGACTGGCTCTTTCAAAGGAGTTGAAGGATGTCCTTTATATTTTATTTAAACAAAATTAAAATTAATAATGCAAAACTTTGAAACAAACGGCGAAAGTAACTGTGCACTGTTAACGTTTGCTTTATATTTAATTTACGAGTCATTTTTATATAGAGTTATTATATTTTCGTCCGGTGACGAAAATGATTAGCTGTGATTACTGCAATTACATTTCTGTCAAGGAGTGTCAATTGACAAACCGTGACACAAATGCCTTGTTATGTTTCCGCGAATTACGAAAATTTTCTCGATACGAGAACTAACTATTGTACGGCGAATTTAACACGTCGATGAAAAGAAAAAAATCTCTGTTATATGCGATATTAAATATGGAGTAGAAACATGATCAAACTTTCGATTCTCAATGGAATTAAATTACACTTGAACAGAGCACACAATATCCAGTTTTCATATGACAATTTATTAGAAGGAACAATGTTATTCTTATTGCTGCAAAATGATTCTTAGCTTCATGGCAACATTTTATTTTTTGTGACTGCGTTCTTCCTTTTTTAGCTATATTCAATGAGTTGTAAACAAATTTTATATAAATCGAATATTACTTAATTTGCCTGAAAAAAATGTACAACTTCACAGTAAAACTCTATTTTGCGAGACTATTTACATTATAAACAATTGTATCTTGATTTGGCGTTACTGATTTTATTAAAAGCTTATAATATTACTCTATCGTTTCATTATCTGTTTGGATACATGTTAAAGTAACTAACAGAAATCAAAAATTACTTTTGCAATTAAAAATATTTATTCACTTGTTCACTGATATCAAACAATTCATCATCCATGGCAATCGATTATTATTGGCGAGAAGCTGTGTTAATAATCGCAAATCACATATCAAATACAATCATTAGAAAATGCAATTAATTTCATTATTCGTGTTGACAAGTACCAATCGGCCAGACATTAATCGTTGGCAACAAGCGCGACCATAGTGAAACGCAGATCTTCAGGATCACTTTGCATGTATTCATGACAAACACGTGCCGCGTCATTCAAAAAGTTATCTGGCGATGTAGCTCCGTGGTCGATAGGGTGAGTTTTACGTCCATCTAAAATAAACACAACATTTCATTAAGATTCAATCAAAATTCTGTAAAATTTTATCCTCGCTCGTGGACACAACAAAATTAGAAACTTACTATCATGTACTTATGAAATTTTATTTTCTTACCTAATTCGTAAAGAGTGCCATTTTTCTCAATTAAAGCTATAAAATGATGGTATGAAGGTTGATCAGGATTGGCCTAAACGAAAAAGTATAAATTAAAACATTAACAGTATAACATGATATAGAAATACGTAAAGTAAACGGATATAGAAAATTTTATCAACGTCGACAATTTTTTTGAATGAACACAATTGTGTGTACTTATAAAACATATCACAGTCGATCACAAAATGTTCCATAAATTGTTTTGCAAAAGTCATCAAAAATCGTATACAAATATAAAAAGTATTAAAACAATATAGTTACCTCCGTTTGACCCTCTTGTGATAAATCTTTATGCGCATCAATAATTTCCTCTGATTTGCAGAGTAACTCTCCTCTTTGCTCATAGTCAAGATCTTTGGTTGATTCAAGGAATCGCTTCGCGAATCCATCTTTCAAATTGATTCTAAATTGAATTATGAGCTCATTAAAAATTCTTTTACAATATTATCTAAATTAGTATAAATTGTTTCTGAACTTACTTGTCCAAGTTATTAGCAATGCTATGGATAAGAGCTATCGTCCCGCAAGCATTTGAAACAAGTTGTTTAATATGATACACTCCGTCATTTTTAATCTTCTTCTTATCAAATGGTTTTTTTTCCAACGCAGTAGTGAATGACTCTGACTGAATTAATTTAAAAGACAAATTTCCCTGTATTCCATTGCATTTCATTTTGTAGTTTATAAAGTAGTTCTATTCATTTAAAACATCAAACCTTATCAGAAATTGGATATAAAAGAATCATTGCAAGAACTGGTCTTGGTACAACTGCCAAAAGATCCACATCCAAACCATAAACATCTGTTACGAACCACTTATCGGGCACTCCAAGTATATGGATGAGCTTTATAACAAAAATTAATATTAACAAACAAAGTATTAAAAAAACTCGAATTTCAAAAAAATATTCTGTTTATGAAGAAAGTTTCAAGAGTATTCAAAAACCTTTCTCACCTTCCTTATCAAAGAATTGTTGGAAAACATTTAGTCTAATTCAGTGTTAATAACATATTTGAGATAAAATAAAAACGAACAATTAATTTAATTTTAAACACTAAATGCTATAATTGATAAATAATTGTAAACCTACAGAAATGTTCGTCTCTTTACTATAATAAACAAGTTATTTATATACCTTCGTCATAACCTGAAACAAAGTGTAAAAGAATTTAGTATATTATGCATGTTTCTTTTAAGATATAATTCATATTCCATTGTCAATGACTTACATCTGGGTTCGATTCCAACGGAATTAAAGCCATTTTTGGTTTTGATAATGTTGAACACAGTTGTCAAAATGTGCCGGTTGAGCTTCGCGGCCGGTCTACTCGTAGTTATCTTCACTCCAAAGTTTAACTTTTTATCTAGGCTATTCCTAAAGCAAGAGTCATCACTCACTGTTGCCAATAATCATAAGAAAAATTTTGCAGAATCAACATAAAAAGTACGCTCTCAAACAAAATATGTTTACCTATTAGTTATGTTGGTATATCAAAAACTAAGTCCAACGAGTTTATAAAATAACAAAAAATTACTAAAATTGTTTGAAATCGTTCCTTTTCCAACTAAACTTAAGCGAAGTGTTGCCAAATTAAAACCAATTAAAACTCCAGTGCTGCTGTCAAGAATGTTTTTACTCTTTTGTGCGACTTGTTGTTCAGCAGGTAAAGCAGAAAATTGAACAGTCATCCGTTAGATGGCACCAACGAAACCGAAGAGAAGTATCTTAATCTGAAACTTTTGCAATATTTTTTTCCTACAATTTCGTCTTTAATTGGAGTATGAAGCAGCGAGAAGGTTGTTTTTTCGAAAAAATATTTAGTTCAG
Source organism: Trissolcus brochymenae (assembly GCA_030523145.1). Lineage (NCBI taxonomy): Eukaryota > Metazoa > Arthropoda > Insecta > Hymenoptera > Scelionidae > Trissolcus > Trissolcus brochymenae. Next base: position 10,573 of record JAQQRF010000520.1, read on the forward strand.
CCAGTTGTAACTATTTAATATAAATCAGAGAATTTGGAAAACAGTGAAAAATGGAAGCCCAACGGAACATAGTGAGTTTGTTTATGCAAAATCAAAGTGACATAACCTCCTACATTTCAAAATTGCCGAATACAAATAGAAAAATAATTTCCCAATTATTTAATCGCAAACATTATAAATGGAAATTATCATGAAAACAATCAGAGTACGGTTATGAAATAGTTTTCAATATTGCAATAATCTCTTCCAAATTGCACAAAATTACACGACCAGACTTTTTATTATTTTACAAAATATTCCATTGAATTTCCTTGATTATAAAAAATATTATGATCGTACGGTTTTATTTCAGGATAATCAATATTTTTCACACTTAACACCAGAGGAACTTGCAGTCTTGAAGCAATGTGCCGTTGAGGGAAATCAAAAAGCCAGACCTACCGCTCTTGCAACTGCAGCTGCACTGATGTTAGGCATTAAATATGGATATATAAAATCAAAGAGCATGGGTCACTCAGTATTACTTACAGTGACTGCTGGCTTAACTACATTCTTTCTCAGTAGATTGGCATATGGGGCCAGTTGCATAAACAATTTACCTAACGATTTCAAGAAAAATTTTGAAAAACGCATGAGAGAAGCAAATCAACCAAGTCACCAAACCCCACGGTAACCATACTAATTTAGAAAAAAAGATTTCTTTCATTTGTATTTTATTGCATCATGACTTCAATTTGATTTCAGTCCGCCTATTCAGGATGATAAAGGACCTACTTTTCCTACGAAACACGATGGGATCAGTTTGGACATTTCGTCGAATGATTATACCTTTTCTGCGTTACAAAATTCTGATGGTTTGTAATACTAAAATATTAAAAGTAAATTTCAATAAATAAATTGATGCTGGATAAAATTAATTGTTGGTCTTAATTCTAGCATCTCGTCCTGAACAGAGTCAGCATCGCAGTTACTCTAACACTTATGAAACTTTGAGAGAACAGAACAGAAAACTACACGAAGAAAAGTATGTTATTTCATTTTTTTTATATTTAAATAAAACGAATTCATTAATTCATTATGATCAAATTTTATTATTATTAAATTCATTTTTCAGTGCAAAAAAAAATGATTCGTATAGACCATTGGCATCAGACACTTTTTGGGAACAGTCTAGAAGGTAAAAATGTTACACTTGTATTTATAAATCATTATGATTTATTTTAGATTTTTTGTGTATTTACAACAAAACTGCATTTAAAATTAATCCTCTAGTTTTACCTAGGTCAGCGGACGATGATTACAAACCAAGAGCCGATGATTTTGGATCCTTCCAGCAAAACTACAAAGATTGAACGTTTTTAGAGAAAATTTGAATTATCTTTGGACAAACCAATTTCAAGTTTATATTCACTATAGTAAATGTTTTTAGTTTCAGTTGAAGAAGTTAGACTTGAAAGTGCTCAATCTTAAGTTTATTTTCAATTTGATTTGTATAGTTGTCAAGCACCTTCACAATAAAATATAACATACATTATGTCATTACTTTAAGTGAAAGAATTGCAATCGTGAGACCTTTTGAAGTGAGACCTTTACAGCGAAAATGATTATTCCTTTGATTCTCGTCAATCGTTCGCGTCCATTGTTTAGGCATTCATTTAAATTTCAAGAAATTGACAATTTTCTCACCAGACTTCCAAATTTGTATTATCGCTGGAAACTGTTGGCTCCTATATAAAATTACACTTCACGCTCTTTGCTCTTAAAACCAGATTGATTATTATGAAGGACTACCATGTCGACCGTGAATAATTTGATTCTGAGGGAAATTCAAATATGAACGGAGTTGCATTCATTTCCCATGCAAATGTTACATTCTCGTATGGTAAATTTCGTTGTCTTGCGCAAACCAAGATTTCCTCAATAGCCTGAGGATAAGGTCAAGGAGATGAAAAAATAACGTGTATGTGTACTTGCGAGTTATGGATTCGCTCTTAAGGCCGACAAATTACTTGAAAAAAAAAAAAAAAAAAAAAAATCAACCTGCAAGATTGTTTAACAATTCTATGCAAATATTTTCAAAGTTCATATTTCACCACGTTGCTGTTTCCGTTTTTTAATTTTCACACATTTTTTTCTGATTCAATCGTTTACCTTTCAAACTGACAATTAAATATAGATATCAACCTATTTTTTGATCAAGTCTTGATCTAAACTGTTCCATAGAAAATATAGGACTCGCGAATGCAAAGGAATGAATCGGAGCACTTAATCTGAAAGCAGGATCGACGTATTAAATAAACGAAGACGTAAAGGTTAAATAGTTTATTTCACATATAAAATACACTATTTATTTTGATTGATCTATAATACAAATCAAGAAACAGAACGGCGTTATAAATTGGCAAAACAGTCGTGTTCTTTTTCTCATTGACGTAAAAGTTCCCAGAACGTTGGAGCGTTAAAATATAACAACTTATTGTGCTATGAGCATTTGCATGTGCAACAATCAATATGACATTTTAGCGCTTCGGCGTTTTGAGAACCCGTATGTAAAACAAAGTTATGTGTCGGGAGAACGTAGGACGATATGTGTTCTTGAGGCTCGTTTGACACTTTCACCGGCCTCTCAATATGCACATTCATTTCTTCCTTCTGCAACGTAATTCTACGAAATTCAAAACCTTTTCTTCTGTCAAACTATCACAACTAATAACGTTAATTGTTTTCATTTCAAAAATGTCTTTCAATTAAAAAAACAGTCTGCTTAATCTTTTGAGACCATCGTCAACTTAAAAAATATCTTTCAGGTAGCAAAAAATAAATAACAATTAGAGCCTTCGTTGGAAATAAAGTGACATGTTGAAATGTTTTTTTTTTCGGACGGATAGCAAGTGTATACGGTTAATCTCAAAATTTTCAAAAATCTGCGCGGATTTAATGCGCTTTTACCGGTGAAAGTGTGTGGTCCATCAAAATCGAACCAATCCACATCTTGAAAAAAAAGTTTAAAAATTTATTCAGTCGAGTAGAATTTCGCTCTAGGAATTGTTGTTAAATCATTTTTTATAATAGATTCTATGCTTTAGTTTGTAGGTTCATTGGTATGATATGCAAAATTCCAAAAAATGATTGAAAAAAAAACAAACAGACCACGAATAGAATTGTTGTACATTTTTTATACACATAATTTCATATACACATCTCAAACAGTTTAATAAATAATTTTGTAATGTACATACATTCCAAACACTTGGAACTCGAAATGTTTATGATTTAAGATATTTCATTGACTTAATTTAATATTAATTGACAATCCTGAACAATATTTACAATGTAATATACGCACATTGACTTCTGGTTATACTAAATTATGTGATAATTTTTGTGGAAGTTTCTTAATCTTGTTTTGAATCTTGAAACAATTTTTCAGTCACTTTCTCCTTTCGAAATTTAATATACCAGTAATATCAATTAAATCTCCATGGTTAATATTTTTTTCTGCCATCAAGTTATCAAATGTTCGTCATATTAAATTGTTGAATTAAAATGTTGTTGTAAAATTTGAGTAAATTTTTGATCGAAGTTGAACAAATATCTTCAATAAACATATAACAATTTCAAGTTTTTTTTTTTTATAAAAAATCCTTTACCCGACAAAAATCACAATTATTTGATACAAATAATATTTGTCGATCAATTATTTTGAGACGACGTTCAAGTGACAAAGTTAGTCGACTACTTTGTAGACAATCTTTGGAGACAAACGGGGCGTGGAAGAAAAATCAATTCGCGAGTGTTCTCCACGCAGTTATACAGCTTGATCTTACATACACATTATTCCTAGATTGTTAGTACTTAAGATTTAGCTACACAAGTGTACAAGTGTCGCGTATATGTGACAAATTATAATATAAATATAAACCACTTTAGTCACGATAATAAGATGAAGATTTTGCGCAAAATTCTGAACACCAACACTCATATTTTAATTACAATGAGTGTACATTGTCGGATAAGATTCGTTTAGTTGAACACATATAGTTTTTCAAAAGAGATAAGCATCAACAATGGCTCGATCATATAGTTGCTGTTATTTAATGAAATTGTTGGATCACAATAAGCTGATAAAATAGAGACAAGTTTAGTTACCGTTTAATCTGTGATAATAAAATAACAATTCAATTGAAACTGATTGATTTTTCAGATCATTGATTTAGATTGGATTGGATCTTTTTTGTTGATGAATACAATTATTCTTTTCTGAGTAGAAAAAATGATTGAGTGATTAGAGATGCTTTTTTTCGATTTTTAAAGTTTATTTGTGTTCAAATCATCCTTTTTTTTATATTTAGAGGTGGGTGTGATAAGTACAAGTCTATTTTTTTTTTTTTTTTTTTTTTTTTTTTTTTTTTTTTTTTTTTTTTTTTTTTTTTTTTTTTTTTTTTTTTTTTTTTTTTTTTTTTTTTTTTTTTAATGGAAAGATAAAATAATGAAACTATGAGTTTTGGTTTGATCAAAAAAACGCTAAAAGTAGAGGAGCCACCCCAAAATACATATATTTTTCTGTACACAAGATTATAATCATGGTACCACTGACATTCAGAATATGTATAGGTTTGTGTGAATGACTATATTCTCGCATTCAAATATTTACAAGGTGGACCAGCCACCGAAGACTTTCTGGCAAGATATCCAGACAAAATTTTAAATTTCGCACATAATTACATTTTCTCTCTTATAAAAACAACTCAGCAATAAAAAAATAACTCGAATAATTCTTTCAGCGCTTGCAAAATTTAAAATTGCCCTGGATAATTTGACCGCAGATTCGACGAGATCAGACGATTTTTGATTAAGGCGCGGACTCGAGTATTCTGTAGATGCAGTAAGAAATCCTGTGTTTGATCTTTTACAAATACTAATTTCAAAATGTTCAATAAACTTCTGTTCAACTTATTATGACAGATAATTGCTTCATTATTATTATTATTTTTTTTATAATTATTTTGTTCATATAATATCTGTTCTACTTTATTACTGTATATGATTTAAGAATCAAGAATTTAAGGATCGATTTTTTTCTTCCTGTATTACCAATTTGGTCGGAATCTCGTATGAGTCTTGAAACTATTAAGAGCCTACGATCACTTAGCGTGCTGCTTAGGGAGGTGTCGCTTCATGTGCAAGGCAAGATGATCACTTCTTGCGAAGGATCGCTCGCAGACCGCACATTTGAACGGCTTGGCACCCGTATGCTTCCGGTAGTGTCGCGTCAATTCGTCGCTGCGGGCAAATCTCCACTCGCATTCAGGCCATTGGCATTGGTACGGCTTTTCACCTGAAAAATAAATGCATAACATTATGTTAATCGATGAAAATTCAATTTCACGTTCAGAGGCAAGTAAAAAACAACAACTTAAATAAATGTAAAAAATGCGTTCTCAGTGGATGTATAAATAAATTTAATATGATATAGTTTCAGCAAAAAGTCAATCACATTACTTGAATTCCAATACAAATTAATGTTACATGTAAACGTCAGCTTTTATTAATTAAGCCAATATTAATTGCCGATTCGCTTATAAATTAAATGTTAGCATATTGCCATATAAGAGTGCGATTCGTCATCATGAAATTGGGATCTTCATATCGATTCGATAATTGACTTTTGGCCTTAGTAATTAAAACCACCATAGTTAGAACTATCGCGTAATAAGTCACATACGACTTGAAACCATCCGATATAAACGCCGATATAAATTACACGTGCTTTCGATTATATTAAAAAAACACGGCACGGCCGGCGCGCAGAACAACAAACACCGCTGATTTGTAAGATGACTTTTAAGAGGAGATTAGATTAGTAAAATCCCGTTACTTTCTCCACAATGTAAATTGTTAATTCGTGTATAATGTTTGATATTTTTCTAATCACGATATTTATGGATGCTTATACGTTATAATATACATATATGCGACTATATGAGATACACAAACGAACAAACGTGGCTTCCTAGCAGGCCACAACTATCGTCGATTGGGCAATGTTCTTTACGAGCCGATAAAAACAAAATCGTGATCCTTTCCAATTGCGCTAACCTTCTCAGGCTCGAGAGTATCACTGCAGCTTTCGATGCAAACAATTTTTTTTTCCCCTGATATTCTCCTGTGCCGTGTTTCGACCCTCGTATATATTCAATTGCGCGTTAAATTAACCAGAATTTAGCTCCATCGTGGAAAGAAGTTTAAAATGAAACTTTCCTCAAACTATTTTGATTACTCATTATACGTTTGAAAACAAAATAAATAAAGGAATTTGTATATCAAAGTGAAACAAAAAATTTCACTTTACTCGTTTAATTAGGTCAATTAAGACGAGTCATCGTCTAATGAAAATAGCGAAATTAGTTTACAACACGTAAACTCTGTTGTCTCTCGAACAATTGCAACCGTTTTTCATTCCGCAAACTGTGGCCCTGATGCAAACTGGAATGATGTGGCGCCTTTTAATTATATCGCACACCGCGAGCAAACTGAAACTGAAACGTAATTGGAAACTGGATAAAGCCAGGGTTGTCGAAGCAATCGCGTACTCTGCGAAAGACGAAAAAAGCACTTTCATTTCGGATACAGAAGTTTATTCAAGAGCAGCACAACAATCCGCTACTGAAAGTGTTAAATGGGATTCTTAGCATTCCGATTGTAAGGAGAAATGAGTAAAAATGTTTTCTATGTGGCTTGCACAAAGTAATCCTGACATTTTCAGGAGCATAAAAGAGACATTAATCAGTCGAATTCAATTGACTTTTTGTAACACGGATACAATGAAAAAAAAAAAAAAAAAAAGAAACAAACAAACAAACAAAACAAAATTTTGTGATACACTTTTAATAGCAAATAATGGCCGAGCAATTTCATTTATGCTGGATGCGAATTTTGTGCGGAAGATTTTTCAGGAGAAACTCAAGTTTTTTAATTCTCATTTTCAGTTTCATTTGCGTGCTATGAAGAAAATGGAAGACAATTAATTCCGAGATTTGTTGAATTATGTTAACAGATTCCACAATTTTTAAATAATCAATAATTACAATATTGCAGTGATGTTGCAATGATTTTAGAAAATCTAATGGAAAAATAATTTGAGTGAGGTTTTTTTAAAAATTAAACGAGCATTTAAAATAATTTATGCTCAGACGTTTAAAAACACATACAGCCACATTTGTGAACGCGAAAATCAAGACATAATAATCGACGTCTAAGATATAATTGGCAGTTTTTAGAAGTCAATAAAGTAGTCTGACAAATTGTTTTCCTATTAAAATTTCATAGCACGTTCAAAAACAAATAGTTGGTCTATTCAAACATCATAACATTTGTACTATTCAAAGCTCAACATATTGTGAATTCGCAGAAAGCAGCGACGTCATGAATTATCATTTAAAGCGAATAATTAATTACAACTGAGATAATCGAAGCCGCGTTCACAAAAATGCGTTTAACATCGAGACCTCAAGAGCGATTAGTTGAATCACAAGCGCGAGGTAACATTGCAAAGCGGCGATTTTTGCCCGACGAGTGCTAAGAGAACACCTCCCGTCTTTATAATTATTGCACGTGTTGACCTTTCAAAAAATTGTTCGCACATCTCCCGCGAGCAGATTCGCAATATTAATTGCACCTCGCAATGTATATCTTCATCTCCTGCACGACGTATTTTTCTGCAGGCGATAATTTCTCACGAATCCATGCGATTGATCGGCGATCATTCCCCACGCGAGCTCTCGTGAACTTTTTGTAAAGTTATATTTTGCCCGGCCGAAAGTCAAACGACAATGGTTCGACGATTTTTGTTATTCCCGATTTGTCAAGGCATTTCGTCGGTCTGCTCGACATCGCGTATCGAACGTTACCGTAAAGGAAGTCATTAGAGAACAAAGCGCTGCTCTTTTGCGATAGATACTGTGATCCTACCTCAAGATGCCGCCGCGCTGACCTTTAACTGTAACCGCATGCCGCAATGCTCACCTGTAGGTTATTACATTAGAAAGGAATGCGCCTGCATGATTTTCAGCAAAACCCGTCGCGCAAGTGAAAATTGGCTGAAGCGCGAATCACTTCTGTACACGATAGTCGTGTGTGCTTTTAAAACTTTTTTTTTTCACAGGGTTAAAGTGTTAAGATGCATCTATAAGTGTTTTTTGATCCGTTGCGAAAGCCTACGCATTTGTTTAAGAAAACAACCGTAATTACTGGCATTTGAATTCCTATCGGTGGAAAGCAGTGGAAAAATCAATACTAAGTCATTCATAAACTTGATGAAATTAAATTATGACTTTTATAATTGATTTCAAAATTGAATTCAACATTTTAAATTTAGTATTGAAGTTTTTATCTTGAAACTTTTATCTCATAAACCGTTCATTTTTCTATTTTGGTTGTAAATAGTCGTCCAATTTTCATCCGACCGTTATACCGACCAAGATTAAGAAACCGCCAATGGTATAAATTTCAAACGGTTCATAATATTTATTGATTCCTTACATGCGGCCAAGTATTATGAAAAGTGGAGATTCATTGCGATGGATTTATATTAATAACTTCGTCTCGTTCAATCATTCATTGGAAGGTAATTTTAAGAGCACTTTAAACGTTAGAGGAGATCAAGACGATATGAGTATTTTTGTAGTTTATAGCAGATGTAAAATGATTAATCAAACGAAATGATTGGCAACTTTATACTTATTAGAACTAGTAGAGTATATCATAGAACATGATGTAACTTTATTTGTTTCGGTCTTAAGTAATTTTATTTTCCATTAACGATCCGAGTTCTAAATAAAACATAAAAAATTATGTAATAAATTACCATAAATAAACACTGAGCTGTTGCCATTTGTTTTTCGTTTAAAAAAACTATTTCTCACGATGGGTTTCTCTGACTTTTGAACATGAAGATTGCGTAAGTTTCAAATGATATTTCGGGAGGGCGAACATCAGTTCGTGCTTCACTTAATCACTGCAATTTTATATTTAAATTCGAAAAATCTAAAAATTGCCATAATATTGTTAAAACTGTTTACATTTTTAAATGCACTCAAATTTTATAATTTTGTAAAAACAATTTTCTGATTGCACAACGCAACTATAATGATTTCGATAATGTAGGAACATAATATATCATGTGAATAAATGGAAATTTGGGAAATGTCATGACAAAGAGTTGCTTAAACAAATTGATGCAATTGTTTTTGTCACAAATACGAGGTTTCTGGGTTGCTTTTGAATCAACGATAATTCAGAGTAATAAATTTAAAGAAGATCCGAGAATGGAGGCAGGAGATATTGCCGAAGTTATTGGAAGCGTTGATCGAAGAGGAATGTTGCTCGCCTCGTGTCCGCCCGCGTGTTGGTATCGGGACCGTGCGCATGCGCGTAGTTCGCTGGTCCGGGATCGCTAGTGAATGCACCGATTGGCGCGGCGTGGCGTTCATTCAAAACGATCGCCACGTGCCCGAGGCTCTCAACCCGTTAACTACTGTTTCCATAACCTCGACCACCAGCTCGCCACGAACCTTGATTAAGGACTCAACTTTTTGACACCATGATTCTTAAACAAATTACGCTCTTGAAATCTTTTTTTCAGCTTTCACAGAAATTTTCACTTGAGATCTTCATTTAGAGTGTTTTATGTTCAAAATTGTACCAAATCTTCGTTCAACAATTTGCATCGAACAAATTAGTTTCTGTTTACTTCAAATTTTATCATTTTTTTTGTTAGCTTAATCTAATAGTGAATCTGTAATAAGTAAAAATTAATTTTCAAACTATAATTGGAACAATTAAAAAATCTTATTTTCAAATTGTTAGATAATGATATTTTTTATGAAGTGTAGTTTTGTTGCACACACTATTTTCATACGGCAAATATAAGTGCATCCATTATCAGAGTACATAAGTGCATTAAATCTTATATCAATTAAATTTGAATCAAGGCACGACTTATGTACTGTTACATCTGAATTAATTTTTTGCGAATGTAGCAATTCATTTTTTTTTTTTTTTTTTTTTCAAGAAAAATAACGATTTACAGTGATGCGTATTTAATAAATAAAACACTAGAGGTGTAATAATACAGTTATAATTATTGTTATTTCTGTTTTAACAACATGAAATCGACCGTATACCGTTAAGACACTTTCGCAACACTACATTGGAAATTACGATATTAAAAATATCACCAATACAGAAATGGCCTACCGAGCTTGTTTTCGTCGTCTAAACTATTACGTGCTAAAAATTGTTATCCGAATCAAGAAAAAATAGCCGAACAAAGTTTATACGAAAAAGAAATCCATGTTGAAAGGTGTAAAACAAAAGTAACAAAAAGAATAATGGTTTTACCATATGAGAAACGCATGCATGTACAAAAAGTTTTAGATACTTTCAGAACCTTACTAATTAAAGACGCTTTTCAACCATTTTATGAATGTCTCATGAATAATAAAATTGTTTATTTTCATGTCGCAAAACATACCTCATGTTACGGAAGCATTAATTATTTTCTAATTAATTTCGAATTGGCCATTCAAACAATTACCATCTTGTTCAATTAAACAAACGCCATAACCGCTAATTATTATTGATCTCGCATATAATTACTTTGCACGGGCGATAAAACAAACTGCTTCTTTTTTCATAAAAACATTTATATAGGAAATGATTTCCCACGATAAATACTTTTATTTTTGCAGTTGTGGAGCCATCAAAACCGTTTCCATCTTGAAGTTTGCAAAAAGATATGAATTTGAATTGAAAAAAAAAAAAAAAAAAAAAAAAAAAGAAATACAAAAAAATAACTAAACCAGACTGGAAGTCTCATTAGAACTCATTGGTTCGGCGAACGCTCATTTCGGCGAGTGGAGATAACGATTCGAAAGCGGTTTACATCCTATTTAAGATGCCATCGGCTATACATTGGTGTGCGCGTGCGCGCAGGGCATCTCAGCATAAAGGTGCACACACGCGTGCCTCTCATGCAGGGAGACACGCCGAATGTGGGTCGCTGACTTTGCGAACTGGACGCACACACCTTTGCGTTTAGTTTTACGCTTTATGCGCGAGTCGCGCAGATAATGTCCCTCAAGGCATCGGATATAACCACGCCCTGCCCTAATCGAGGATGCTTCCGATCGTTTTCCCGTTCGATGAATCGACTAATGCTCACGCTGACCCAATTATCGATCACTTCCATCATCTCCGTGATTTATCCAACTATTCTGTTTTTCTTTTCGTTTCTCAAGCAGTTGCGACTCTATCGGTGATTCATGTTATTCTCTTCCTCTGCTAACAATTTTTTCTTCTCCTGCTAACAAGTTACCGATTTCACAGCAGGAAAGGTGTAATAGGAAAAACGTTTTTGCCCTCACTTTTTAAACATCTCAGAATGTTGTTTTATTTCATTAGTATGAAAAACACTTCGAAAATTTCAACAAGTGATTACGAAAACATTTTTTTGTAAAACCTTCTAAAACCAATAAATTGTTGTTCAACTTATACAAATGCAAACTTATATATATACCTGTGTGTATTCGCTGGTGGGCTTTCAAATGCGAACTCTTAGTGTAAACTTTCGTGCAACCTGGAACAAGTGGAAACAGTTACGATTTAAAAACATATAATCGAGACAAAAGTGTGGATAGAAATCCATGTACGAAATAAAAAATATAAAAACATAAATGCGAAAAAAGGTCTTGATCCCAAAGATTACCTATGAAATCACAGTGATGAACTCGACGCTTCTCCAGTTCCGGGTTATTTCTTCTATTAAACTTAGTAATGGTCGTGGACTGTATCCTATGATTGGAGTTCATGATAGGTGGTTGTGGATAGGGTGGCGGTGGTGTCCTCCGTGGCGGTCCTCCCAGAGGCGAGCCGGGATCCGAAATCGGCGGGGTGAGTGGCGAGACATACATCAGCCTTGACATGGAATTGTAAAGAGGCGAAGTGGTGCTGGCGTTTTGGTGATTAGGTGGCGCCGGGGGCGGCGGCGGAGCCGGTTGTCGATTCGTGGGAGGCTCACTGTTGTTACTACTACTATTGTTACTATTACCATTGTTATTGTTGCTACCGTTAGTGTTTGTAGGAAAAATCTTAAAGGCGTTTGGTCTTTGGTGGACGATCGGCTGGTGGCTCCTGGGGAACGTCGAAGCCGGGCCCTCCAGCAGATGCAGCGTCGGCTGGGGCTCGGTTTTGATTTCCACCGGCGAGAGTACCGGCGACGTCACGTCCTCCGTTTCCAGTTTGACGTGCGACTGGGTTGCCAGCATATTAGCATTTTCTGGGTCTAGCTTCTGGATGCTGGAGGTGATGTCTTCCCAGAGCGGAGGCCTGAAGAAGGAATCGTCATCGTTATTGTTCTCCGACGAGTGGTTTCTGGACACGAAGCTGGCTTGGGGCCGACACGTCGTCGTCCCGACTTCGAAGAAATCCTCCATGTGCACTGACGAGTCGCACGCATCCTTTTCCTCGTCCTCCAGTTTTGGTTCTTGAAAACTCTCATGTCTGCAGATCAGGGTTTCCAGATCCGAGGTCTGAAAGTGAACAAAAGAAAACAGCAATTAATTTTGATGAACAAAAAATGCGATGTTATAAATGGCAAGGTAATTTAAAGGTCACTTTTGAAAATGATGGCAATTTAATTGCAAAAGCTAATTTGAGTGTGCTTGAATAAAGAGATAAGATCTGGCAGATGGGCCGATAATCTGAATCACTTTGTAACTTTCCGCGAGATCTAACGTTATTATGTAAATAAGAAAGTCATCGCGGGGCAGACAAGAACTGGAACAGAATTCGAACCCGCTGTCACGCGTTGGAAGCGTTTTTGCGCGACTTTCGCAAGGATTGGATGTGGTTAGCGGACCATCTGTATCGGCTTCGAGGGGCAGCCGACGCGAACAAAAAAGAACTGCAAAGATGATTAATAAGTACAAGATAGGTACACAATATCCGGTACTCGGCTGAACATAAATCTTCCCTGCGTATCGGCTAGATCGATCTCCAGAAAAGCGATCTAATCAAAGCATCAGGCCGAGCATTACCATTGCCAACGACTTGGCAACATCGCAGGCGCGCATTTAATTTATCGCCAAAAACGGCACCTTGCAGTGTCGCGTCGTTTATGGTAATACAACTCTCGTCCTTACAACTTACTCCGCGCAGGTAAATATCGCGTCTCATTTAAATACAATTACAAGAAAAAAGTCATACCCTCTTCTCTGTCTGTCTGTCTCTCTCTCTCTCTCTCGGTCAGAGCGATCGATTTAAATACAATTTACCACCGAAAAAAAATGACGCGCGCAAACTATCGTCCGACATCTGTAAGTGCCCTGGACATTTTTCACCGAGTCAGCTGACCGCAGATTTTAATTAAAACTAGTTTATCTTCTGATGAGTAATCGCTACCCGAGTTCGTGCTTAAGTCGACCTTTCAATCAATCACCCCTATCGCGAAGCTTTCCGTCAATCAAGATAGGTCAACCTGAATGACACGATGCGAATAAACTTTACTGTTAGCCAGCCATGAGGAAAATGTTTTAATGATTCCGAATCCTTTTTTGCTTACCGCGCGCAGGGTTTCATGTCTTTTATTTTCAAGCTCCGCTGCTTGTCGAACTTGTCCGAACGCTACGCAATTTGCCAGATGAAATATTGAAAGAAACATGAAACAAACAAAATTGTTAAACTATCTTTTTAAACAACGTTTAAAAATTTGTTGTCTTCAAAATCTTTGTATTTCTTTTTTTCTTTTTACTAAAAGCTTTATTCAAGTCTCATCTTATAATTCTGTTATTTTTTTGTTTTCTTTTTGTTTTCCAGAAGACTGTCCTCGAGAGCAAACTACTTTACAATGTTATTCTCTTCGAAATGCCCAAACTGTGTGGGAGAAGATTCAATCGCTCAAGCGTTCTGTCTTTCTCGGGCAGCGAAACATCTCATATGACTAGGCGTATGTTGATCACGGCCCGACACAACACGGGATGCCGCATTTAATATGCAACGAGTGTAAATACGAACAGACATACGTATGCTCGTGCCGCGCGGCGACACCGAACATTCGCTCTCGGGATAACAGCGTGTTTCAAGTCTCATACTCCGTCGGGATACAAGGCGTATTCTGCATAAATCAAAGACGCTCGAAGCCAAAGATTACACGTAATTCGATTCGCGATGGAATTTTTCATCTCTTGGAGTTCAGCTATCAGGAAAAGCGACTGTTTGTTGACAAAATGTTGGCTGGGATTAAATCTCGAGCGGGACGTTTTATGAGCGATAAAGAGGCGGTTTACATTCAGAGGTTTACGGCTGAGGTTGCGCGTCTATTCCCTCGGCCGTGGTATTATGCGCTTAATTCCGAGTTCACACTTCCGCCACTTAAGGGTACATAATAATTCGAAGGATTTTTCGTTTTCTTTTCGTCGTTTGTAAACTTTTTAAGAGATTAATTTTTTACGTCTCTGTCGCGAAAGATTAATAAATTGGCTGGGTTGTAAAAGTCAACATTGTGCGCAGAGGAGCCCAGAAAATGTTGCAATAAAAATTGCGCGTTGGCAATAAAACTGGCGTTGTAATGACCACCTACTTTTCCTCTACGATTGGTCAGTCTCGCAAACGTTTACCTATGAAAATTTATTGATCAGGCCATCGATAATTCCTTATATTCTAATGGAAATAAGCTTCCAGTCTGCCAAAGAGTGGGTTGCACTCGAAATGTTTATTTCATAGCTGAAATAAATAAGTCCCTCTACATTGCTTAGTTATGATTGATAGACAAAATCATTTTCAACGTGGAGAGGTTTATCGATCAATTTCGGGTGTCGCGTTTTCAAGACGGCTGAAGGATGAGTACAAATGGTCGTCGGGGGATTAAGAAACTGTGAAGGAAATCCCAAACATTGCAGCGTCATTGCATTCCCGTATGATTTGTACTCTCGCCAGATACCGCCCTCGTGTTTGCAAAGAATGGTGTGCATAAAACGTGCACATTTTGAATATTGTAATACGTGTCGCTCGCTTATGCAGATAAGCGCGATCCTCAACGCCCCTTCGTCACGACGATCGTACAACTAAATGGCAATTTTTTTTTTTTTGCACAAATTTTTTACCAACTCATCATCCAACTATTTTGAAATGGACTTGGAAATTGATATCATGCAAAAAATTGAATAATTATTCATTCAGACGGTGAAACGGGGATTCGAGTTGGTTATTTGATGTCGAAAAATGGGGCCAATCAAAAGCTAATTTTGGCGAGGAGGTCGAGAAAAAAATGATATTACAAAAAGGGAGGCTTTTTACGTGTGATTTCACGATTAAGACTGTGTGGACAATTTTATTAACTTTTTTGTCAGCATAATGACAGAGCACGGTGTGAACGAAGGGATATTATCGGAGGATAATCATAGATGCTGGTTCCCGAGGGTTAATAACGCGTTCTGAAATCTGACGGAACACCCACGCGATTTGCTCGCGCGCACGAGCGTTTCGAAGAAACGAACAAATGCACACGATTTAGAATGATGCCGTCGTCCTAACCCATGTAATAATAATGTTAGCTATACATTTCGTAAATTAAACGTAACATCCGCTCTCAGATGTATACATCCTTCTTCTATTTTTTTAGCTCATAAAAAAAATATGTGTCCAAAGGCGCACAGTGATAAATTTTAATGTCATATTAAATTTTCTTATGCCATTTTTGCTTAGATGGTAAACGACGTTTGTCAAACAATTCTATAAAAAACGTTGTGCTAAAAAACTTGGATGCAAATTTTTTTTCGTTATCGAATCAAGCTTTTAATCGATTGTTATTCTCATTCAAAATCATTTGAATTTAAATCAAAATCTTAATTCCAAAGGAGCAATAAAACGAAAACCGGAAATGTTGCGAGCGCCTAAATTGAAAGTCATGCGATGAATTTGAAGATATCCTCGAGGGTCTAATTTGATCCCATCTTCAAGATATGTTATATGTATCCGATGAATTCCACCCACCACTTTGTATCACCTTCACTGGAAGCTATACAGTGATTTATACAAATTCTATGAGGTGTTTCAAAACTATATATATATATACTTGACACGCACTATAACCATTCGACGCCAGGAACTTCAAGTTTGGAGATAAGATAACGTAGACAATAATTTTCTCTGACTGTTATTGGTTATGATTTGCAACTCGTGTGCAACCCGCCTGGTAATATATTAATTTTATCCGTTCCGTGAACCATCTTCAATTGTGTTAAAGTTTTTAAAAAATCACCCATTTTTGATTTCGAAAAAACATCAAATTTTGAAAAAAAAGCCCAACTTAATTTTCTCGTTTTTCTTTTATGGCTGAAACTACACTGACTTGTTCTACTTTTTTTCGTTCAATTTTCTACAAAAAGATTTTTTTAAGGATCAAGATGATTTTAGATATTTAGCCGGTTGAAAATTCAAAATTTTAATTGAATTAGGTACTGTTTATGTAATTGAAGAAAAATATATATCGGAAAGTTTGGATGATGGTTACGTTAGAATAGTTATATATTAACGATTAACGATAAAACTAATATCATCGGGTATGACCTGTCCAATAGACGTGTCCATATTTATATTAGAGCATAATGCGGCTTTAGGTCAAAGGGTGTGGCCTCGCCAGATTGATTCGATGTGCGCGCTTCTGCGCGCTACGCCTCGTTACCACGTACAAAATGGTCGCTTTCCTCTTCACATAATTCTATTATTTTACGTGTATTTTACGTTTTACTTCCTCTTGTTCTGACACATTCAAAGTTGATATCTGAATTTTTGTATATATATTTTTCTAGTTTCGACATTAAATGAAACCATATAAAGTTTCTGAACACAACAATTTTCATCAAAATCATTCGTTTCAATTTCATGTACAATGTCCGCGACTACTCATTCATAAAATTGTTTGGCAAAATTTGTAAATAATAGAAAATTAAAAATATTCTTATTGGTGAAGTAAGCGGGGTATAGATTTTCTATCTCGAGCGAGCGCCCGGAGCGATAAAATACTGCTCGTCCATTATTTACTTGCATTATCGTTATTTGACGCCCACGCGACTTGCATTTATGGTGGATTTATTCGGTATTATTTCACAGATATATGAATAAGACAGCGGGCATCATCTCCCCGAGACTCATAGAACCTCCTTCTAATGGCAGGTTAAAGGTTCAGAACCGTGCCACGTTGATTATGTTCACGGTACACGCAAACCGAATAATTTTATTTTCCACATACAAACTCATGCACATGATATGATGCGTTATTATTTTAATTAATTTAGACCACCTTCATCAACTTCAGATTTGATTTCATGATATCTCGTTATCAGTTCTTTAATTTTCTCGTAACCACGAATGTGTGTTGGAATGTGTGTTGCGTCAAAGATGGGTATACGCAGTTACGGAACTTGGTTCTTGCGATAAGCCTGAGCAAATGGTTCAGGAAAATATTTTATTTTAACCACGACTTTGTCGAAGATAACGATTTTTCCAATACTCGGATATTTTTACGCGTCCTTGTGCGCAAACATTCTGATTCATTTGGACGTTTACGTCGGAATAAAGTGTCCCGGATGAAAAGAAATTTTGTTGACTGAGTCAACAGACAAGTAAAACACTGTTATGAATGTTCCTCGCTCTGTGACCAATTCTCAATTATCGGAATTACATAATACGTCTCTATTTAAATGAAAATAAAAAAAAATGTCTGAATGTCTGAAGTTCATTTTGTTAAACAGATATTGTTTTTTATTTAACCTAAAACTTAGAAAGTTATAGAAATGTTGGAATTACATTTTGAATCATATATTTTCCAACAGTGAATGCTTTTTCTTTCTTTTTTTTTTTTTTTTTTTTTTTTTTTTTTTTTTTTTTTTTTTTTTTTTTTTTTTTTTTTTTTTTTTTTTTTTATTTTTATTTTTTTTTTTTTTTTTTTCATTTCATCCAGGAGACATTCTCCGGACTCAATTATCGAACAATTTGCCACACGTCGTCGCAACGCAAGATTTATTAACTTATCCGCGAATCACAATGTGAATCATTTTCGATGCTCGCGCGCTGGTTCATTGATTTTCTAATGAATCATGTTAGCCATGCAAATGACGCTTTTTTAGCATTGCAAATCAAATTGCTCTATTTTCGAATTGAGTTTGCATACAAATGAAAACATCAATAAAACAATGAATCACCCGACAAATGACGCGCGCTAATGATTTACAATTTGTAATTTAGTGTGGGTGATTCGTGCTTGTACATTGTGTTCCATAAATAACGGCCGTTCGCATGTTTCATAACGTTTCTGCGAGTGACGTCACGTAAATATGGAGGTTAAGCAAATTATTCTACAGACATACTAATTTATATCGATAATAAACGAAGAAACCCATCGGAAGAAAAAAATTTTTCACTATAAATGGAAACCATTTGAGAAATGAACGAACAAAAAATAATCTTTTTTGCATAATCCGTTTTTCTTTATCCTTCGTAATGAGAGGAAAATTAATTGAACTGCATATCGAAGATTGATTCAGACAGACAATGCAATGTGAAATTTATATCGTCCCGAGCTATCATTATTGCGGAGAAAATTGTATTGCGATGGAGTAATGATATGATTTATATATCGCGTATAAAGTTTAGTGCCGCGGTAACAAGGTTGTCGATGCATTTTAAATTTTATCATCGATGCATCAGTTTCTATACTCGGTGTATAGCTTGCAATGACCTGTAAAGATAATTGCGCGATGCTTTGTGCGTTATGAAATGTGACCGAAGATTTATGAACGGACACATTTTTGCTTGTTAATCTCGGCAGGGAGATTAGAATTAACGAACTCCGAAAACCATCATTTCCAATTTAAAATTCTAGACAATTAAGCTGAAAAAATTCGCTTTATAATTGACAATGCTGTAAAATTTGTACGGTTTTTATGCTGAATATTAGAGAGGTGAGATGTAAAACAGAGACAAATTAATCGAACGTTTAGCATTTGAAGAGATAAAAGAAAGAAGCAATAAATGATTTATAAAAATGTCATCTTATGAATTGTAATAACATTAATATGTCTTGCTAAATGTGTGCGTACACGCAAGAAATTATGAATCGTTGTGGCCAAGGGGTATTTCTGACTAGACACATCAACACAAACGCGACAGACATGTCGACGACACATGTGGTCACGTGTACTGTTTGCGTTTCTCTGGCACGCGTTAAACGTATGGCTTTTCGAGTCTTATTACAGTAATTGATCAAAATTGTGTCAAGCTTTGAACTTTTTCTCTTTCACTTTCTTTGTTCCATTTTTCTAAAATGAAATTAAAAAAAATATGTACAATTTTATTATGTTTATAATATGTTTTGTGTATATTTACAAAAAATCGACTAACAATAATAATCAATGCAAACTAATTACCATATAAATGATGCTATTTGTTTAAAATTATGTCCATCTCTTATTCATTAAATTTATTTGTGGCATAATTTAACATAGTAAATCTTCCTGCTTGGCTACCGTTCATTAATCACTTCGGTCAGTCTTGCAGACACATCACGGTCCCTTAAGGAAATACAAGTATCTTTCTCACACTTACAACTCTTAATTAATGTTGATAGTGGATCATTTTTTTTTATTATCGCAGCACTTTGCAGACGCAATTAGCGGTTTGGTTGTATATGGTCTTCTCCGAGCTGTCCACCTCTCGCAGCTTCACTCTCGGAGTGTCTCATTTTTTGCGACGCTTTTGCTTGAAAAGGGGGAAAAAGTACATACACAGAGAAATGCCGAACGATTTTGATTATACTTTTACTCTTTTCGAAATTCCAACTTTTTTATTGTGTGTGAGTAAAAAAAGTTTGATGATTTTTGGGTCTCTTTAAATTTAAATTCCTTTGCTTAATCTCATACTTGGATTAAAACTTTGATAAAAATTTCAAAGTACTGTTATAGGAGTGATATAAATATTCGATATCTTTATAGGCTAAGAAATTTTTTTGATGTTCATTTGAAAAAAAATATATATATATATCTACGGATATTCTGTACGTTCGTTCTTAATTAAAGTTGACGGACAATCTTTTTCTCTTATCTTGACACTGTTCACAAGATAAATACGATACATTTTAGAATTATATGCTTCAACGGTGAACTATCTTAATTATTTTACTCGGCAAAATTGATTTGTTTAAATGCAAAATGTCAACTACCCATGGGTAAAATGTAGAAAGTAGATACACATATTTAAAAATTCATCACTATTTAAATCGCTACAATAAATAAAACGGAAAAAAATAAGAATTGCTCTGTTTATAATTACATGCATCTATCCTTAAATCAAACAGTGGTTTCAGTCTGTCGAAATGTTTTCGTAATATTATAATTATATCGTGGTACCTCGGTGAAATGTGTTTGTAAATATAGGGGGTTACTTCACTTCAAATCCATCCCCTTTTCTTAATTAGTTGCTTGCCAGGGCAAATAAATTATTGC
The DNA here is from genome assembly GCA_030523145.1 of Trissolcus brochymenae. Taxonomy (NCBI): domain Eukaryota; kingdom Metazoa; phylum Arthropoda; class Insecta; order Hymenoptera; family Scelionidae; genus Trissolcus; species Trissolcus brochymenae. Next base: position 31,131 of record JAQQRF010000520.1, read on the forward strand.
GATATTTATTTGTCTATTTTCTACCTAATTTTAAAGACTAAACAAAATAAATTTTGGAACAATAAACAATAAATCATAAGGTAAATTAATTTCAGATTTTTACAATTGTGAAGAATTGTTCTTCACAACTATACTTTGAATGCGAGTTTTCCCACCGCAATGAAATTTGTTGCCTCCTCGGTTTCTGTCATTTAAAAAATATAGCATTTTTCTCGCTGTCCGACTGTTGAGCATGTTTATCTCAGTCAGTCAGACTTGAGGCCATGGATGTTTGTGAAATTGGCACCTGAATACGGCAAAGTCGGGTACTTTGCATCGCGATATTGCGTGATTAACAACGCCTTACGTAGACGACGATCCGCCGTAATTAAGCGCACGTAAAAGTGTTCACAGGCCGCGCGCTGACACATATTGTAATTGCTTTGGCTCGCTGTAAATTTCGAACTGCGTAATATCTGCATTCGTTTCACACTTATTTCACGCATCGCGATACTTGTCGATTGTCAACGTACGAAAACAATGCCCGTTTGTCGTCAAACTTGATTGCTAAATTTCACGCTCGATTAAGATGCATTTTTATAATCGACGATTTTCCGACGCTTTTGTTTCTCAATTTTCTATTCACATTTATTTTTATGAGTCAAACAAAAAAAACATCATTTTATAATGTGCACAAATTTTTCAAATGTATATTACTTTTTTATCTGAGTATTTTGAAATAGAGTTAAAAAATGAGAATTCAATTAAGAAATTAAGTTGAAAATTAATCGGATCGAAATGTTGCCCGCGTTAATAGATTAGCGTGATCAGAATCAGAGAGTCAGCTGCTAAAAAGACGTGCGCGCATTTCATCCCCCCTCAGTTTGCGTGTAATTTGCACCTGGCGTTACGATTAAATCGCTGGTCTCGTCGGCGATTTAACGAACGCAAGATAAGGGGTTTCGCGCTCTCGCACTTTTCGTTTTAATGTATATCTGGCTTTTTAACCACAAGGGTGTTTTAACATCCTATCGTGCCATGCCGCAATCGTCTGGTAATAATTCCATTATTTCCCGCTGATAAACAAATAGTCAACATCTTCAATTTAAACTGAAGAGGATTAAAATTTGAAACAAGCCAACTAAACTATTTTCATCGCAAAATTAACACAAGTTTCATTTTAAAAACATATTTAGAAAATTGAAGTAAACATGCAAGCAGGCTAATTATTTAACGATCAGAATTGTTTGCATATTTATTTAGATACCATAAAAAGTTAGAAAGAAGGGAAAGGTAATTGATTTGAAACGAATGAAGTTTTAATATGAGTAATGGTGTGTACCATGATGAAATAACAAGCGGAAGCGTTTAAAAGCGTGTGGCGGAAGTATAATTTTCGTCAAGTTGGTTGACTCAGGAATAGAAATGTTGGTATTGTCGTTTGGTCATTGTTTGAGTAACAACTATTGATTACTTTGTAATACAAACGCGTTATGAAATCTTTACAATTATAACAATATTGACAGACGATTAAAATGTTCTTAAAATTATCAGCCAGCCAATTTGCTTATCGTACGTGATTCACAAGATGTTCAATATACAACGTTCATTCATAAATTCAACTGTGTTCCTAAGAATGGTTATGAAGAATCTCTTAAAAATAAATTAATTGCGTGCAAAATTCAGTGCACTCAATACCGTGACTGAATTTCGTGTTATTGAAAAAAGTTCGAAACTGTGTCAAACTGTTGTCCGTTCATATGCTAATAGACCGAAGGTTTTGACAGCGACGACGAAACGTCGATCGACCGCGATAATGAATGTAAATAAAGCCGAAAACGAGCCGATATGGGACCGTTATGTCCACAGTTTCGTTTCCCATCACACCGACAATGCCGGAGCCGACGAGTGAGACAAGAAAAAAACGAAAGGCGAAAGAGACACCGGGGGAAAAAAAGGCCGACCGAGAGAAATAGTTGGTCGACCCCGGTGTCACCTAACACTCGGTAAACAGCGCAACGAGGAAGTTAAACACGCGTTGGAACCTCAAGCTCAAACCCCAATTGCCCCCCCCCCCCGTCCAAACTAATTAACCAGAGCCATTTGCAATAAATAACGCACCGCACCGAAGATTGTAATTTCAGTTTGGATCGCGTTACCGCGCGCGGCAATTTCAAATCAAATTGGCCCCTTACGTAATGGCTATTAAATAATTCATACGAGGATAATTGACGCGACCTTGCGCCTCAAACTCTTCTTCACGCTTTTATGACGTTTTTGCCCGCGATCGCAGGAGAGGAGACTGCGCGCACCGGTGTTAATGAAATTTTTTCCCTGCTTTGTCTCGCACGGATCAAAAAACCCCGCAATCATTTTCTCATGCGCGCTTTTTGCCTTGTTAGAATCGAGCTAGAGTTCACATTCTCTGGACCTTTCAATTAGACATTTTTGCAAGCAGCACATTTTCCCAATCATTTTACTTGAAATTTAATTCAGGAAACGAAATTCAGAACTGTGATGAATTTTGGCTTGGAAACATTCGAAGTGACTTTAATAAACGGCGTTGTTTTGAATTGAAAAAAAAGGACAAAAAGAAAATATATACACACAACGTCGGAACATTATTTTTTATTAGCCGCAGTCACCGAAAGGTCGGTAAAGTAATTGCCAGGTAACCCTATATTGTTCCGGTTATCCGGCTCTCTATCCTGCGCTAATGCATTTTTAATTAATTAAATGGGTCGATAGTTGTGGCGCCCCTTCCCCGTGGACGTTGCGTGCGCCCTCTTTAGCACATACCTAGACCTCGCGTGCCGGCTGTCCGCACTCGTTGCAGACTCATCCTGGCCATTATACACCTCGTTACCGTCATGAGTTTTTCCATTTCTTTTCGCTCGCTTTTTTTCATCAGGCTCTCGCTTTTTTGGCGGATCTCGTGCCCGATGGAATTAAATTGCCGGCTGCCGAGATGTTGTTTCAGTTCCAATCGGCAGATGTATTTTTGTTAAATGGACGATGAGAAGCAACATTTTGTGAATGATGAGTTTGCGGTTTTAGTTGAGATTTTGAAATTATAGTCGTTTTAGAGGTGTTAAACTTTTTTTTTTTTTTTTTTTTTTTTTTTTTTTTTTTTTTTTTTTTTTTTTTTTTTTTTTTTTTTTTTTTTTTTTTTTTTAGAGGGAACAAAATTGAACTAATGTTAATGATTTGGCTCAATTGAATTAGAAATTCTAGATAATAATCATGAAATTTGTTATTCTGTTTAATTTGTTTATTTGACTATATATAAAATAATATAATAAAAATTAACGATAAAAAAAGTTGAATGTGATTTGAAAAAATGATTTCAAATTTTAATATTTTCACAATTCATCGTGGAAGAAAAAAACTCACCTGCCGGTGAGTTTCAATTGTTCAATACTGTTGTAACTCAACTTGACATTTCCACCGTTATGTATCAAATGTCTGAAATAATGAACGCTTATGATGGACACCGGATCGAAAGTGCATCACCCATAAAGATACACTCTACAGTCGAAGGTGAAGAAAGATCAAGGTTTTCAAGAATTTGCACAGATACAAAAATGCCTGGTACTGAGATTATAATTAGAGTCGATTTGAATCATTAATCTTGCTTTTATGGTTATAGATGCTAATCATATTATGGTAGAGTAATCGTAAATAACGGTTAGGTTTATCGTAAAAAAAACATTACACTCAGTTGTTGGCGCACCAGATGAAATGGGGGTAATTATGGATTGTGGATAAACGTGTGGACTAATGTAATGGCCGCAATTCCACTCATTTGATAAAAGCGTTAAAAAAATATTTACTGTTTTGTTCAGGAACCCATTTTTAAACTCATCATCACGCTTTGCTTTTTTTTTAACACCCAATCACTCACCGTCCATGGTCGAAATGAAATACTTATCGTCATTATCTCACCTGAAACAGAAAGAGGAACAAAAATTAAAAATCACTTTTGCCGACAAAATTTTGTTGTTTCATTTTGAAATTAATGTAACAGTATATGAAATAAACGAAAATATTTTTCCCCTTTCCTTTTTTTCCCAACCAAATCATATTATAACAGATGACCGATATGATAAACGTTTCAGCCTATATATTAGCGTAATAAACGAGGCCATTCATCATCTAAAATGTATCAAATAGGTTTCGTTGAAGAAAAAAAAGAGAAAACAAAAATTTGAGAAAAATATTGGCTACTGAGAATCGGACCAGAAATCAAGTCAGACCGTTTGGTCACTTTTTTTCTCTTTAACTATAGAATTCCAGCGTGTCGTCCTTCATTACGAACCTGAAACAAATTCTTCATTTTCTTCATTACAGAACTTTGACAATCACGCGATTTAAATATTTCTCAACTTCATCGATTCATTTTTTTATTTTTGAACCAATTCAACAAATTTAAACAATTTTCAAGTAACAGTACAACAAAATATTGTAATTCATGTACTTAGTTAGAACTTAAAGATTCCAAAATTATTTTCCTAAAACATTTTTTTTAAAGTCAAAGTTGACTTCTGTTAACTCATTTAATCTAACAAAGCAAAATTTATAATTTTTTTCGCGGGGAGAATGTTTAAAAAGTTTACCCTTCATTTAGAACGGAGTTTTTTTTGATTCGTCTATACATACATTATGCCAAATTGGGCATAGTGCTCTCTGTCGTTCCTAGGAGTATTTTTTCAACCTTTTTAACGAAGGCAACGAAAAGAATAAAGGATGCGAAAAAGCACACGATGCCCACGCGAGACACCCGGTCCCGCTTTTCAGAATAGTGGGGAGACAGGGGGCGCTGATTTATGGTGGCCATCCATTCTAATTGTCCTGCACCTTGGCCACGCTACCTACCGTCGATGCACTTTTTGAAACATTTTAACTTAATTGATATTAAAACTTGAAATAAATATTCAATTCCAATTCATCACCACCTTTTTTATTTATCAAAAGCAAACCTGCGAATCAATATGAACAATTGTCCAACAAATTCTTCCATATCTATACAGGCTCATTTTTTTATGAATAAAAGTTTGATTTGTTGGAGGATTCCTGTTTCCATCTTACCTTAGATGGAAAACAATTCAGAGGATAACATTTTCAAGACTTAAAGAGACTTCCGGTGACGTTGACGTATAAATAAATAATCAGCCATTAGTATCGGGTTAACATAATCTCATGTTGAATTCCAGATTCTGATACACTCAGCCATTTTTGACATGTTTCTTCATAGGCCAATGTAAGGCTCCCGGTGGGCTCACAAACGTTGCCATTACTTTCAACGAAAGCCATAATTTTTTATTTCAGATAATCATCGTTATCGTTCTACTGTATAAACTGCTCACTGAATTATACGCCAACAACAAGTTTCTCATAATGAAAAAAGTATTTAAAAGTGTTTAAATGTAATTAAATTTGAATAAAAATATTAAAATAAGACACGAATTTCGTAATTAAAAACAATGTTTTACTTGGCAACGAATTTCTTTCAATGATTTTTAATGTCAAACGTTAATCAATATCACGTACAAGTAGGAAGTCATTTTTTCCAATGCGATAAACGCGCTTAGTCGGTTGAACGTGTTAATGTTAATAATTACATATTGCCGTGCTGCTACGATGAATTATTAAAGGAAACGCAAGAGCCCGATGATTTATTTCTGAATTCAAGTTCATCGTGTTTTTGACGTAAAGGATGAAAAAAAACTTGTGGGTTTTTCAATTGATCGCAAACATTGTTCAGTACGTTTCCGCATAGCGGAATAGAAAAAGTAAAATTTCATCGAAGGTTAAAACAAATTTTTACATAAAAATATAATGTGAATAAAATTTGTTTTGTTTTTTTTTCTGTTTCTTTTATTGCAAAACATTGCATTTTTGTCACGGTTTTTATGTTAGCAACGGAATCATCATTTTTGCACAGCATCAAATCTCTCTCCTTTCTTGGCCGCTAGGCTAAGGCTATTTTTTGTTTGTTTTTGTTTCTTCGGTGCGGTCTTTGTTTATGTTCCCTCGAGCTGCACGCAAACGTGGTCATTGAATAAATGCTCTCGAACAAACACAGATCGCGGGTTAATGTGACTTTACATACGTCGTCGGTTCGGGTCGTGCGTGTGCGCGTTCACCCAGTATGTTAATTCGCGCTGATGACCCCATCAGGAAACACGCTCTCGTCGCGCGCGTCGGATAGTTCAACCGTATACCAGCTCTCGCAAATCTCTCATGTTTTACAGGCCGCAGTATTTACCCGCAACATGTTCGTCCCCGAGGCTACATGCCACAGAACAAACCAGCAACACCAAAACTCGACTTTACAATTGGAACAACATTTCAAAATCATTTAAAATAAATGTTTGAATTTATTGTTTAAATTGTCCAAATTCTGTTTCAAGTTTTGCTGAAATTGTTGAGTATATTCTAATCGTGATTAAAAAATACCGTTCCTCCCGAGTAGAAGAGCGGACAAAAATGTTTATCTCGAATTATATACTTTTACAGAAAATTTACATAAGAACAGTGCATCTGGCACACTTTTGGAACATTGCACATTGCTTACAATCAGAGCCTAATCTCATTTTCGTAACGTTCTGAGAAGTGCATCGTACCTATTTATCTTCCCTCAAAAAACCGATTCCTCATCTCGGGGTTCAAGATTACATAATTTTGCATGAAAACAAAAAGAAACAAAAAATGCAAAAGCACGAAACTCATTTCTTGATGCGATCTTTTGATTGGGGCATCCGATTTTGAATTCGGAAGTTTCGTTTCATGGGCAGTTGTGCGCGCTCACAGATGGACGATAAAATTTCCGAGTCGCCTCTCCTCTAATTGCAGCTCAGTCACGATTAATTGTGCACGCGCTCGAAAATTAATCCAACAACAAAAACAATTTATCGAGCATGCAATTGTCTGCACGAAAAATGACATGACATTTCAATTCTTATATAATTTATATATAAAGCGTTGCGCACATAAATTATCAGCGACTTGCAACATTTCGCTCGGCCGCGATTAACCACAAATCACGTATCGAGCGAGCGCACAATTGACGATTGTGACCCCGGCGCCATTTTCCGATCGGAGCGTGAAAATTCCCACGCGCACTCGCGCGCGCGCTCGTTAATTTGAGAGTACTCCCGTTGAAAATATTGATACGCGAACAAAGAAATTGCCTTTTGGCAACTTCATTGTCTGAAACGCCGCTGCACTTTTCAATAAGTCCTCAGTTAAGGATCAGCATTGTTGCTCTCCTGAACTACGAGCCTGGCTCCGCGATGGGACCCGCGATTAAGCGACCATTCAGTGTAACCCAGATTGATTCTACGGGTTATCAAAACGCTAATCGAACTGTTGGGTTATGTAAAGCTCTCAAGACTTATTAATTTAATCCTGTCTGCTCTTCAATTAACCTTCATTAAAATCCTCTTCCCACTATTAATTTGTTTAAATACAGTCAATCAACAATTTAATTAAGTCTATAAACAAGTAACATATATAAAATAACAACAGACATTATAGCACTTGTGCCTAATTAATTTAAACATTTTTAATGTATTCATGTTTCTAAATTTAAACAATTGAAAATTTTACTTATCACCAATATAGTATACTCTTTGTAAAAATAAAAATCTTTTTATTCGAATTAATCAATAAAACCATATGAGTTGGAAATTCATCGGATTTAATTCATTTTTCATCCTACGAAAAGTCATTTACTAATAGTTGTGATTAATTTGTCTTAAAAAAATTAGTAATACATCAAACTACAAATATAGTTAAATATATAAGAGGCGTTTTTTGATTGCGATCGCAACTTAACAATTGACAGAATGTCTATGAGTGGAGCAATGTCAGCTTGCCGAATCGGGGCAAAAAAAATTCCCGCAGAGTTTACACCGGATGGCCCATAAGCTGCGGAAGCCCGCAGGGATCGAATTGGATTTGAGACGATCGGCGAGATAGCGCGATTAGTGCATTGTGGCTCGAGCCTTGTTGCGCCGCGTGACAAATAATCGTCGATAGCGACGGGTAGCAGGTTAATCTTTACATCGGAGACTTCATTTTCTCATTGTGTCCTCGGCCGATCGCTCGGTTTGATCGTTATTGATGTGCCTCTAGTGACAAACGACTCTCGGCGGTTCGGTTTTGGATCTGATCAAAAGCTAATCGATTCAATTTATTTCTTCATTTAAGCCGTCGGTATACACTTTAGAATTTGACATGCAATTATTATTATTATTATTATTATTATTTGGTATGAATTTCAAAACAAAAATTAACCGATTTAGATAAAAATCGGATTTCTGCATTTTTCAGACGATCCAATGACGTATTTCAAAAAAAGGGTCCATCATCAATGGTTCTCTCAGAAATCACTATCAAAGTTTTTATTATTTATTAACAGTGTCAATTGAAGTTAAAATTTGATTAAGTAGAAGGAAACAACTCAATTATATAGATATATTACTGAGCGTGTTCGATACATGCTTTTAATGTCTACAGGTTCTCCTTAATCAGTTTCAAGAAAGGAAATAATCGGTAAAAATATTTCAATCATCGAGTCATCGCAGAGGATACAACACATTAATTGCGAAAGCGTCAGATTGATTCATGAAGTGTAAAAAGAATTGTCCAGATGTCGCGCGGTACGAGGTTTTATGTATCTTTGATTAACTGCCGTGCAGGGACATTAAAAAAAGATAATGTCGCATTCAATTGTTTTATAAGAAAAACCGTACATCGAGTGATTCTCTCCCTGATAAAAACGCCTCTCAAGATTATGAAAATTTCTTGCAACATCCATCAGAAGGAAGATACATTTCTTATCGTCCAAGATCAGTAACTTCCTCCCCAAGACGAAGAAACAAACCAAACGAAAAGTCAAACAATCATTTCTACAAAATGAAACACTGATTTTACATATTTGTATCAACTTTTTTAATCAGAATTAAAATCTTGCGATGTTATCAGTCGAGCAAAGTGTAATTAATCGGGGTACTTTTCTAGGAAAATTGACAGATTGTTGATTACATGTTTTCATCGGTAGTCTTTCGTGTATAGCATTATCACAATTGTATCGCCGCTTGGTTATAGGTGACGTTCACTCAACATTTTCTCTCTCGATTATTGATCAGTGGAAATTAATAACTCGCTGTGCCATCGATGTATCATTATTTACAAGATCAGCCCACGCTTGTAATTACCGATTTTTATTGACGCTTAATTAACAGTTGAGTTAATTACAGTATCGGTATTTATGCCAACTATAACCATGCCGATTTGTCAAATGATTTACAACCGATATTGTCTCGCGAAAAATGAAGTCGGCATCCTAAGGACGTTTAATTTGTGTCCCACAAGTTTTATTCTTAACAGTTCGGCATTCGAAGGCAAGAATCTAGAATGCCTTGCACTTTTCCTCGAGACTTTTAGTTCCAATTTTATTATTTCAGTCGACATTTATGATCAAAATTTTATTTGCAAAATAAATCAAGTGTCTAGCGTGTAGAGAAAGTAATGAAAAAAAAATAGAAGGTTCGGTACAATTAATAACTCGTTGAGACGCGGAAAAATGCGGTCAAATATTTTTGTAACGAGAATCGCGTTGAAACATTTGCGTTCGCGAGATACGCGAGTTCGAAAAAAAAAAAATAAAAGAACTATTGGTGGTCGTAAAAAAAAGCTCAGCTATCGGCAGCGATCGGCAATGTTTCGCATCCGAAACGCATCAAACTGTTGGGCGCGATTTGTGATAAACCCGGCATCGCCACGCAATCAAGTGTTTACGCTGAAGAGCCTCTTTGCCATAACTGATGTATAAAATCCTTTTTTTCGTGACCTTCCCAGGAACAAAGAAAGCGGAAGGATCCGCGGCCTTGATCGAACGATCGATAAACATCTTTCAAATTATGGCGGGGTCGCGAACGCGCGCGGAGGCGGTCGCAAAAAGCCGCGCCGAAGGGAAGGGCGAAATGCAGGAAAACCGCGCAAGCGCGCAGTTTCCGCCGGAGAGCTTTGTCGATGATTTGTAGCGGCTAATTTAGAGCTGAAAGGACCGCCTCTTGCCAATTTTATGAACACAATTGCTTTTGTCGCTGGTAACGCCTTTTGTCGTTACCGATTCGACGATTTATAGCCCGAGGCGGAGTTCTAAACGTAAAAATTGAAACAAACCGTGTAATTATGAGTATGACTTTTTTCATTTCTTTCTAACGTTCTTTTTCAATTCACTTTGAAATTCGCTATTTTTAAATTTCCAATTCTCCAATAACAATTCTTGGACATTTACTTTTAACATTTATTTTCTATTTATACAAATTAGCATGATTTGTCGATCTCATTAGGCGCTGCGTTTGTATACAAACTTGTACTTTTTTTCTCATCCCACGCATCGAGTGATTTATTTATTTTATCATATTTTTTTCTTTTTCGATATGAATATCCAATGTTCGATTGATCGATCGGCGAGCGAGAAATCTCACACTTACAATACACCGCAGACATCTACAAGTAGCATCTCGATCCTCTTATTTACAATCATCTGACTTTTTTGTCGGTCATCTCTCTGATTCTTCACGATTAGAGCATCATCATCGTGACAATACTAAAATCGGATTATAAACTCCGGGGACTAAACATGTATAACACGGATCCAAAACAATTTCTCAAAAGACCTTACGAAACAACAAAAAATCTCGTTTTTTTATACAACAAGTCATTCATAAAAACTATACATTTTAATTTAGAAATATAGTTAAACAAAAAACTGAGAGAGGGAGAGAAAGAAAGATAAAAAAGATAACTCGTGTTAAAACACTGCCTAATGCATAACAACGTTTTTCGCGAATCACAAATTGTGCCTATCTTAACGTCCAACATTAAGTAGTAAACGGCTATTTTTATCAGACAAATGAAGATATTAAGATTCGAACGATCTGGCTTACAAAATCGGGCAGGATCATTTTTACGATTGCAATTATCGACATGTTGGTGCAGTGAAATTGTCCGTTCGATGAATTTAAATGGCGCAATTAAAACCGCTTCGCTCGCATCTAAGTGGCGGTAATAAATTCAGCAATAATATACCAAGTAAAATGATAATCAACGCGGCCGTCTGGTATAGAGAGAGAGAGAGAGAGAGACTTTATTTCTAACGCATTCAACCGTGCTCAATATAACAAGTAGGTTTTTGAATGAGAGCGCACGCGAGACATATACGACGTTTCGCCGCGCAGATATATATTATACACATGCGAGCTATAATATTTGGCCGGCCGAATACCTGCGGGGGCTCTTCTGCGCTCGTAATTTCGCTCTACGGGAGACACAAATTCTGAGACCCGGCATTTCATCATTTGTAAACGTTACAATAATTTTGCCTTTTTTTTGCTTTCTCCCTCTCTTTGAATTTGTATTCTAAACCGAAATTGACCGTTTACAAATATCTGAAAAATATTTTTTGAGCAACAATATACATTTGATTTTGGTTGAAACTTGTTGTTTTGTTTAGTTAGGTAACTTTTGAAAATGTTTCAAATTTAATTGGAAGCAGAGAAAGACTTGCGAGAGGGATAAGGATCTACAAATCAGCGGATTTGCATTGATCATTACGATCATTAATTGTTACTTGTGTATTCGGTATATAAATAATTGGCAAGAGCGTCGAAAGCAGAGGATTGAAAGGCGCTGCATTGTTATTCAATCGGTCGAGACGAAGAAAATAAATCTGCGCGAGGAATCACATTCGCGTAATTAGCCGAAAGCCATCCATCTAGGCGCTTTTATCTGGGAACTCTCCGCGTGACGTTCAAATATACCCTATACGAAACACGGTACACCGGCTTTCGCGGGTAGGCGTAACTCTCCGGAGCAGCCGCGCAGTGAATGCACTTTCTCACGGTTAACCTGGTCTCTCTTTCTGTTTGAATATTATTCCGTTGTTATAATTAAGAGAGCCGCGTGTGTGTTCAGCTGTTACACTCTTAGCGAATCACTCTTGCCTGACCATTAGCTGGCGATTTATCGGATGATTTGAAAGAAAAAAGAAAAAACTGCTATCACTGCCTCCTCTCCCTTCCACAACATTATTTATAACTTTTGATATTATGTTTAATAGCGTACATGGTATTTGGGCTACTATTAATTTATAGCGGCTTTCAGTTCAGTCGAACTTGAATGAAAATTGATCGGCCTAGTACTTTTCATTGATAATGTTCATTAATATGTGTACTATTGGAATCTCGGCAGGAATATTCCGATGCCCGTTAGAGAAAAGATTTATTCCGCCGGAAAATTCATTACATTACTTCATACCGAGTTTCATTACTTTTTTGAATAATTTATCGACGTACACCTCGTCGCATCCAAAATTCGAGTCTAGTATACATAAAATTATATTAACGAGCGAGAAATAATTATTGTTTCTTTTAAAGCCGTCTCGATAATCATGCTAATAGACAAGCGCGCGGTGCATCGTTCGGCAATAATTTATTAATGGTTAAACAAGCATCGTTTTAGTGCGCGAAAAAGCGTCAGCAGATAACGACCCGCGAATGAACCAGACGATTACGAAAGATGTGTAGCTTGCAAAATCCCACACATTTCTAAAGTGTTTTCTTTTTTCTTTTCATTTCAACTTCCATTTTATATGATGGAGGCTCTGATGGATGCCTCAAATCAAGACAGTCAATATATGTTAAAACAAGAAATCAAACTTGTAAATGAGTACACTCTTTTTAAGCAACTTTGAATTGTTCGTCCAAGTTGTTTGTTTTTTGATTTGATGGTTTAAGTTTGTGGGTTATCAGCGAGGGAAGTGTCAGGGAATCGAACACCTGAAAATTGATTATCGCATGTGTTTGTTGCGAACGGGTTTCTCGGGTACGCCCGCGCACGCGTCTCCATATTAGCTGTAACGGTCCGGCTGCGATCCGAGAGAGACTGACTCCGAGGATATGAATGGACCAAACCGGCCGGAGCCCGCGAGACAGCTCGACTCGGCCACTTTATATTCATTTTCTTTTGTGTGCGCGACCAAGCGAAAGTCCCCGGGTTCGAAACAATGAAACGGCAATCGCTTCATTATGCGGCTCAGAGGCCATTTCTGCGGGTCTTTTCTTCTTTGACGTTTTGAGCTACTTATTTACAAGTCAAACAATACATCTCTGACCGTTGTTTACAACTCGCTGGTCAGCCAATTTTTGGCCTACCTTTTTTATATTCAAATCTTAATCAAGAAATTCCATGTTTTATCGCAAACTTTGTTTGCATTCTTAAAGTGGTATTTTCCTTTGATACACAATTATTTAAAGAACAAACAAATGCCCAGCCAAAATGATAAAACTTGAAACAAGTAATTAATTATTTGTAATATAATAATATAATATTTTATAGTAATAATTTTTGAGATGGAACTAGAACAGTGCAGCATATTAAGTTGAAGAATTGACCGTGGACGCTGGTGGATCCTGGCGCGAAGACCAAACATTGTACACGCGCGTGTGGGCGAAATTGGACGGGGTTGGTTGTGCGCACGCGCAAACAGTCCGCTCACTCGCGCGCGCGCAACTCAGTGGCTACTTGTGCGAGCTGTACGACTTTTGCAGACTCTCGCGGTGAGGTGAGCCGGTGGCCATAGGCTGTGCTTAGTGGGGGAACAGAATGCGGAATAGCCTAGAATGTGATGTGTGAGCGCTCGGTGTCTGCCTTGGTGCTCTCGGCTGCGTGCAAAAGCCATCGTGGGTCCCTTTTAACTTCCTTAAATACCGCGCTCCTTCCAATGTCTTCATTACCCTGCCATTTGCATACGTCACTCCACCGCACCGTCGACTTTTCTCTTTCGCGCGCATTTAGCCGCCATTGTTTCTGTTTGTTTTCGCGCGCCGCGATGTTATTCTGAACTCCACTGTTTTATTGTCCCTGCCACCGCGGGCTCTCCGCTTGAGTTATTGCTCGTGATAGTTTAATTGATTAGACGGCTTTTATGACGATGTTAAAGAGAAAATTAATTTTCTATTGAATCCGACGGAGATGAGTTTCATCTCGATATTGACACAAGCTGATATTGACACTCACATTTAAAGCACCAATTCATTTTTTCAATCGTAAATTCTGGAACTTATACGATACCAATTATTTTTCATAGTCTAAGTTATTTGAGAATAATTACTCAAAATCTAGTTTGGACAATTCTTGTTTGAAAATATAATATTTCGTACCTTTTTCATGTCAAATAAAAGAGCTTTTTTTCTATTCTTGTTGGAATAACTTGACTATTTGAAGTAATTAAGTATGCATATGAATTCAAGGTCAAGTGTATGACACTCCATACATCTTGCTTTCCCGGTAGTCAGAATGTGTGTTAACTAAACCTACGTAATTTTTAACGCTATTTTTATCTCGTTTGAAATCAATGTATTTTATGAATATTAAAATAATAATATCAAAATGAAGAGAAAATCGTCAAAATAACTTTTAGATTTGAGAATCAGCTAAGTCACAGGCATGATCGATTGTTTGCGAATTAATTTACTGATCACATGATCAGAAATTAAACTGTAGATTAATAAACATTTTGTATATGTAACACCGTTTGCGTTGCCGGAAGTCGTGTTTTGTTATATAATAAACATTTTTTTTTTCGTCTCCCATTACTGCGGAAACTGTAATTATCCCGAACGAAGTCAATGATTCATAATTAATCGCAATTTTAATGACAAAAAGTTGAATTAACATTTAAAAGCTATTGATCACGATGTGTAATCTATGCTAAACCAGAATACAACAATCTTTTTTTGTACCACAATCTTTTACTATTTAACACTTAATTAATCTCTTTAAATCGCGATTGGATGGATTTTTTCGGCAAAAGATATGAATCATTTCGTTTTGTAAATATCATCATTTTTTTAGATCAAAGCTTTTTGAAAATTGATCTCATGTTACAACAGACCAGAAATTCAATGCGAACAAAAATTGTTTGATGAAGAATTCTGATCGGATGACGAGACAAAGCCTCGTGGGTGACTTTTGCTAAAGTCATTTTCAACGCGTGACCTTATTAATATAACAAACACCGATGCAACTATTGCGCGACACGATATTGAGCCGTGTTGCGATGTCAGCCTATAACCGGATCACATGGAAAATGTGCGACAACCGCGAGCGCCGTGAAACAGCACACTCCATACCGCGTGCATTGTTCATACGTTTTCAACATATTTATCAATGTCACGGATTTTTTCATAGATTGAATTACTCAGTGTGTACGGAATCATAATTAGCATTTGATACGAAAAATTACAAATGTCAAAGAAGCCAATTCATCCGCGTGTACATTTTTTTCAACAGCTACCAAGGATCAACTAATAAATCTCTTATAATGTATAGAGATAGATAACCTTTGGAAAATATTTTGTTTATCTTTACAAACATTCCAATGTCGTATTTTACAACTTTTTTTGTACAAAAAATAGTTCCTTTCTCTGTAAGAGTTGCGTCAAACTTTTGAAAATCTTGACAAAGAAATGCTTAAAATAATGATTGTCATAATTTTTTTTTTTTTTCGAATTATACCTTGAAATTTTAATTTGCATTCGGCGCCATTCTCATATTGTGCTCCAATTTAAAGGCATCGAAGGATAGAGGGAAAAAATGAATTCCATTGGAGATTAAAAATTAAAGTCTATTAGCATTTGAAATGATAGAAAGCAAAGCCCCATGAATATCGCAGAGACACGAGAGTGTGCGACAAGTTATTCGTACTATTTCTTTTACTCCTTCGTCTTAGGTGACTTTCATTCCAGTCTCGCTGCGCTGCCACTGTTCAGTCAATTAGATCTCTGTCGTCGATCCTGACCATGACGCATTTGTCATAAATCCGGTTATTGGAATATCTGTTCAATATGCAAAAAATAATGAATAAAAGTAAGACGAAAAAAAAAGGTTATAAATCCTATTTATGATAAATCCGTGTCATTGATTTAAAAGAGAGGTTGGGCTTTTTATAATCCAATCAACCCTATAGAAAATCAAATACCCACGAGTCTCATTTTTGTAAATCAAATCAAAAAATATTCATTTTGTTGAACACAAAAACCTATTTTGCGATCATTTTAATCAAGCGATGCAATTTCCCATCAACGAGCATTTTTGCTTGGAACAATGTTGATCATTCCGTCAGTGTTCATTAGCTATGCAATTCGTATCAAGGTTACAAACGCAGAGAATTTTTATTCAGATCTAATCACTCTGGCGCGCTCTGCCAAGAAAAATTAACTCGATAAATAATAACATCTGGTAAATAATTAATTCATCGAAATTATAGATAACCACTCATCACCTGTTTTACAACTTACAATTTCATTGCAAATGTAATTAATTGAAACGTCAACTTATAAGTTTTACCACATACGATATATCACACTTTAAATTAACAAATGCCAATAAATCCCATGTATCATTACAACCAAAAGATGTTGCATTAAAAATATTGAGAATTTTAATTACATTATGGGACATAATGTTTTGCTTACACATCGAATTTGACTGAAGAAAAATTGGCAGAGCAAAAAAAATTTTTTCATTGATTTGATGTATGCGTCACGTGTATATATTTTACCTGGTTTATTTCCAATAATGATTGAACTTCGCATTTTGAATCGGTTATAAAATCAGTCACGATTTATTCCAACCGATTTCATTCATGAAAATTTCAGCTCGTGCTCATCACCGTTCGTCAAGGTCGCAGACGATGTCGCGCCCGATTATTTATACATGTATATCGAAGATCGGTAACTGTATATAACTCCCGCGCAACATATACTCGGTTACGGCGAAAGTTCGGGTTCAGCTGCGCGGGATCGTTTACCGGTCGATATTTCAAGGGTACGATTTATGCCGCGATCGCGCCACTAACGAAGCAATCCGTCACCGGGACTATCCCAATCTGTAAAAAAAGTTTAATGGCTTGGGGGATACGCCTACAACAAATCTCGTCTCAAGCTTTTGTCTCATTTGCGTTTCGAATCGTGGTATAACAAAGTTTGTATCAAAGTCACCAACTGATGTTTAGATTTTTGCTGACAAATGCATTGAAAACAAGTTTCCGTTTTTGCATTTAAAACTTTATCGGTTGGTTTTGCGTATTGGGAGGAAAATAAGAATCGGGTGAAAAATTGTAGAAAAACATAGGAAATGAAACAAAAGAAGGGGGGAAAAAAGTGAATGTGAGCATTAATCATGCAACAAAAGTCGCATAAATCCGTCAGTGGAAGCCATCATTGTTCGGTGAAACAATGCTCGCGAGGACAATGCTCATAAAGATCGTCACTGCGCGGAAAAAGAGTATCGAGGAAAGGTTAGGCGTTCGCGACCCCGGCGCAAATCGACTTTCGGTTTCCCGAAACGAGATTACCTCTCGATCGAAAAGATGGCTTCACCGAAAAGACTCGACATGTAACGCGCTGTTTCGCAATTTGCACGCTCAGATCGCAGGGGCATCGATGCTGCGACCCTAGCGGTATAATCCTAATACGCGCGGCAACTCTCGCTCAAATAACTTTCCCACAGTATGACTGGGCACGAGTCCGCCGATCGTGTTTCAACTTACAAATCCGCATTGTTTACACAACGCACATGCACTCTCAACAATTATTCAAACCACTTTTATTTTACCAAAATTAAGATATTTCATTCAAAATTTCGATCCTCAAAATTATCTCAAAACATTTTTTTAATCAAAATTTAATTTGTAATATTTATTCTTGGCATTGAATGAGAAAACAAATGTTATTAAATATTATATATAATTAATAATTGAAAATAATGATTAAAATAAAACTCTGTATAAGATGTGTTACTGAATAAAAACGTTGGCTGACATAAAACGCATCGATACTTTTTAGTCATGATTTAATTATGAAAATGCAATTTCATTTTGAATTTCAAAAGAAGCGTTACTTTTCTCTCTGCATCTCATTTGCATCGCTATGAGCGAGGCTGTGCGCGCGAACTTGTATATCATTCACGCGTTAAGTTTGATTTCTGAACCGAGTATAAAAACTTGAAACAAAAAACGTCTGGACTCTGTACAAATTAGTCGATACTAATTGAGACGAGCAGGCGTTAATGTTTATTTTTTATTTTTGTTTCACGTCGAAAAGGAAGTGAATGTAGAAATATAATAATGAAAAAATTAATTTCTTACATAAAAGAGAAATCCAAACGATGAATATAAATTAATCTTTTGATTGAATGATGAGAAATGGATAATACACACAGAGTTTGTGGACAATTTTTTGTTATTCCTCTTTGGTTTCTTAAGATTGACGAAAATGAGCGTGGCGTGCAGTTTGTCGATTACGTAAATTTGGAATGGATTTTGATGATAATTTGCCGGACACAAGACCGGTTCAATTATTCTTATTAACGAAAACGTTCGGCCACGTTAGAGTTATACGGTGCGTTCGTGTGATCCTCGTTATTACGGAGAAAGCCTACGCCCACGGTTGCAGACTATATCGATCGTCCCATTCCAGGAGCTTGGAAAAAAACTCGCAGAAAAAAAGGAAAAATAATCGCACTCGTTCACGCGTGTCTTCTTAATAAAAGTTAAAAAGGCGGGACGTCGTAACAAAAAAGTAAGATCCTCTCGTGCGCAATTCGTTATCAATTTCATGTGCAAATATTTACTTTTAATTTATATATCTTTCGATAAAGATATATAAAGGATCCGAATTTTTAAACAATCGAAAATATACGAAGAAACAAATGAAGAAATGTTAAGAGAAACAAAAATAATATTTCTTATAAATCGTGACTGAAAATTTAATTAGTCAGATGAAAAATAAATGTTTAAAGCAGGTAATTAGCGATTTTAAATGGTAATCTATTTCTTTGGCGACGATTAGTACAGATCGTTATCGCGGCGCGAAAAGAAGACGCGGATTTCTCTTGTTTCGTGATAAAAGGGGTCTTTCTGGCACCATATGCTCAAGGCGATGTGACTAAGATTAAACTGTTTACCTGCTCATTTACTTTTTTGTTCGTTTCAACCGCGAAAGTTGACATTTATCAGAAACACGCCTTATTCGTTCTAAAAAAAAATTCCGAAACAAAACTGTTTTTTTGTGTGTTTGTTTTAAAATATCTCATTTTGCAAAGTTCCATCTTGAATTTTCGTTGAGAAGTTTGAAAAAACGATTGAACGAAAAAGTGGTATTTTAATGAGATGTTTAGTTCGGTTGAAAACAAAAAGTGAACATAAAAAATTGGTTTGAATTCACGAATAAGACAACGCTCTCGCAGTTGCGCAAGGATGCAAACGCGGATATAGGTCAAGAAACAAGATTGGTATCTTTTGAACGCTGTGCAACCCGGGGAAGCGAGCGAGATGCGGAGTACTAACCTATCTATACTGCACTCGACCGTGCCGTTTCATGCCTTGACTGACTTTCTAACGTGACCGAGCGCGTTCGTAACTTATGAAACAAAGACGCTCGCGAGGGATAAAAGTAATCCGACTTGTAGCACGCGGATTCTTTGCGCAAACCAATGGAAAAAGGGGCAAATGCGACGTGAATGAACCAAAACTCAACTATCCCACTTCAAATTTATCATCCCTTTTGCTGATTAACGTAAACATTTACAAAACTTTCTTCTTCAGAAGTTAAATTTAAGATAAATTTGACACAAATTCAAAAAAATAGCATTCAATAAAATAGTGCGTATTTTAATTTAACTTTTCAAAACATTTTAAACGAGACCCTGACTTTGGAAACTAATTGTCTTACAACACTATTAAAGAAATTGTACTTTAGTGGCTAATGAAAATATTTTTGGTTTCTTTTTTTTTGAGTTATGATGATAATTGAATTCAAGTTGGTTGATATTAATTGCAACATGCAAACAATTTTTGTGGAAACACGCGACGAGTGCCATTGGTATCCCACGCATCAGTTTTCCACTTTTACGTTAATTAAACGAGCTGTTGACTTATTAGTCAAGTAATCATCGCAACGGAGCACCTCTCGGGACTCAATGATCCGCGATTATGGGTCAGCGTAACGGTACCTTTATCAACATCAGCGAATCGATCCTCTGCCCCTGATGCTCAAATACTGTGTATGCGTTTTGATACGCACGCGAATGAGAGGGATGGAATCAAGATCGGAGAGCGCGAAACAAACAACGCCAGGTGAGAAGTTCTTTGATCGTAGCTTGCCGATTGACCGTCGAAATCAATTGAGATGTTGCTGAATTAAAAACTGAAGCAAATCGTTTATTCTGGTTTCTTTTTTTGTACTTGTGTAACCAGACAAAATACACGTTTTGGTTTTTAAATTATATATCATTTTTTTTATACATTCATTTTTGTTTTTACTTCTGGAACTTGTAAGTGAATTTGAATAAAATAAAGATATCTAAAAAAATTAAAATTGATAACATTTTAATTTAATTTTTTTAATTAATTTTTTTAATTAATCCTCCAGCAATGAATATCATCATTGATTAAATTGAATTGAACAATTTATAACGCGTCCAAAGAGCAAAATCGCAGACCCTCGAATTTATGTACACCACGTTTAAGGATAAAATTTAATGGACTTGACAACGCGAAAGCGTGTCTTTTAAACTGGTCCAACCTTCATTATAACGAAATTGAAAAAGAGCTCGAGATGATTATCATCGTCGTATACACACTTTCAAAACATTTTGGAGGTACACGAACTTATATACCCCGGTGTCATTAATCATAATCTTGGAAAAAAAATCGAAAAACATTGTGCAACATTCTTCAACGGTAATTATTGTTAATAATGAAAAGCAAATAAGAAACGGTTATTCTTCACAACCCATTAATTATAGAACACATGAATACAAATATGAAATACAAAATATGGAGCAATGTGACTTTCAAATTTACAAACACAAAATTTCTTTCAATTAAACAACAATTAATGGTCCACTTTTTGGGATTGCAATTTTTTAACTGTGTCAAATTTAATGTTCTTCATCATTATGTAAAACGTTCCGTTAGATTTTAAGATAACCTCTAAAAACACCAAAAAAGGGCAGAATTGATTTCTTGGCTATAACTTAATCCAGAATTTATCAGTATACGCTTTTTAACTTCAGAAACAGAAAGAGCGCCAAATTTTATATACAAATTTACCCTAAAATTCTGTTATAAAATATAACCAGAAATGTTGAATTTCAATTTTTTGAGGTTACGTCACAAATGAGCTTTTTGTGTTATATTTCAAAACTCCACCTTGTGGGTACTTTTATGTGAACTATTACCACCTTCTATATACGATGGCCAATTTGAGTGCTTTTTTTTTTCTTGTTGATAGTTCAATTATTATGTATATTCAAATTTATTTATTTGATTTAAAATAATAAATAAAAATGACGACCATGAATTGATTAACGCTTTGACCGCGGTTGGTAAAACATTTTCTCATAGTATTTGTGGTCGCGTGCAAAATTTCATGATCGACAGTGGATTTCGTCAGAGCAGTTGACGAAATTTAGTGAAAATTGGTTTAGTTTATTTCCCGCGGTGGCATACGTGCACGAAGCGAAGAAGTGAGGTCTCTGGAAAGGTCAACAGCTCCTCTACGCGAGAGACCGCTAGATACGTCTGGCGAAGTTCATACGGGATAAACCACGACGTCGGTTATCTCGCTTTTTCCGAAGCCCGGATTTCTGCAATCGACTATATGCCACGAGCGCGCCGAGGCGCGACGTTGCGAAATAAAGGTCGATAATTAAACGGATCGACACGAGTTCGAGTTGGCTCGTGAGATGTCACGAACCGTGGCAAAAAATGATCGTCCCCAAGACGCGGGTGACGAAATCGACCAATTAGACGAGATGCATTGACAGTTCTTATTAATATTCAACCACGATAATTCGTAACTCAAAACCACTCAACTTAATTGCTCTGAATTACAGGTTACTTAATTGAATTTAATACTCCAAAAAAAATTGTGAAACAAAATTTAAACGGACAGGAAATAGTTCTTTTACATAGCCAGTATTAGTAGTTCTAACTTTAAGCAATGACAAAAAGAAGGTAAACAAAATAAAACAACATTGGAAAGCTCATCTTCATAGATGGCAAAAGATAAATCTCGAAAATGATTTTGCATTCACCTCTCTCTCCTTCTCTTCGTATCTCTTTCTCCCTTTCTCTCTCTCTCTCTCTCTCTCTCTCTCTCTCTCTCTCTCTCTCTCTCTCTCTCGCTAATGTTTTCCGCATGTGTTAAATTGCGCGCATTATTATTATTTATTGTACGAAACTTGACTGCCCATGAGATGATCGTTTTCTCATATACTTGCCCAGCGCTGCATAATACAGTCGACGATATAAGATATAACTGCTACGTAGCGCTACTCTACATGTTACAACATAACATTAAAGATCTCTGAATTATATATAGATGAACAGGTTTTCTTGATACTTTCCATTGTTCAAGATGAACTTCTTATTTATTACGATCTTTTTCCATTAAACTTACATAACGTGATCATTTGGAGTTTTTGAGATCCTTTATATATATATAAAGGATCTCTCTATATATATATATATAATCTCATCATTGAAATAGAACTATTGTGCAATTTCAGCTGTTAAACAGAAAAAATGTTCAAACCATTCTTTTGTATAACTTCATTTTTTGTTAATTTAAAATTGTTGAGATAAAAATGTATATGAATTGTTAAAAATGTTGCGAGGTTAAAATGTGACCGAAGGATGAATTGTAATTGAAAGAAAGATTTGAGCGGTAAGGATGAGGCCGAGAGGCAACACGCGGATTTGCGGTAAATCTCGCGCGCGAAAAAAATATGAGTACGGTATCAGGCGATTTCGACGCGTGCCTAGTTCGGTTGGGCGGCGACCGATGCTGCCGGATCGTCCGCGAGCCGCGATACTTACGTATATATACATACACTTTCTTACGGCGTACCGTTATTTTACGCGCTCTCTCGCTGTCCCGTAGGCAGCCAACCTATATGCCCCCTGTACAACTATTTCTTGCTCTATCGAATTCAAACTCGTCCGCGTCGGCTTTTGCATTTTGCTTTCTACCGATCGCGCACGTCCAATAAATCAACTCCAGTTGCTCAATGTGTGCTCCAATTAACGTTGATAAGTACAGAAATCTGTCGATAATCACGACTCTGAAGTTTGAAAAGGGAGAAAAAAAATTGTTGAATCGAAAACTTAACGATTTTAATCGCTCGATTCTTTAACTGCGAGAGTGATTCGCGCATTTTTACCCTCGGGCATCTGATGCGTGAAAGGCAATTAATGAAGAATTTTATCGAAACGAAAAGTTCACGATTAGGAAATTCTTTTTTATTTATTAAATCGCCAGTTTTTCCGTTTCTCAATCTGAAAGGCACAAAAAAAGGTTGCATTGTTTGTGAAGTTAATTTCTGTCGAAGCCACGAAGGTATTTTAGTGCTTGTCTCGGTGATGTAAAAAGTCGCGTACCTAAGCGCACTATAACTTATAGCCGGAGTGTGTAAAGCGAGCGCGTCGGCAGTGTGGCTTCGTGAAGCGCATGTAAATCGAGGCTTTCCAAGTTTCGCGCGACAAATATGTACATTTGAGCAACACAGCACACGATTAAACAAAATCGCGAGATTCATCTCGCATTGTTTCTCAAAATACAATTCCGTGGATTTTGCAAGATGCATTTTTGGTTAATCACGAAAAACCAATTTTGGAAATGAATCAAAATCAGACCTTATTATCTTATGAAAATCAACTTATTCATTTTTTGAAATTGCAAAATAAATCATTTAAGTAAAAAAAAAAAAAAAAAAAAAAAATGCATCATAAAAATGTAAGATTTTGTGTGATGCAAAAGAATAAGAAATATAAAATCTGAGCGTTTGTTCGGAACCAAAAAAAAAGCCATTGAAATCTGTTCAATATGGACAGCGCAGCTTAACTTTACAGTTATTATACGAGAGATACAACAGCTTAAAAGTCGAGACTCGGCGTTGGCTCGTAATGTTAATACGTCGATAGAGCCGAGACTTCCGTGCTTCTGGCTACAATGCGCTTTTTCACTCACGTCCGTGCCACATCGATGCGGAGCGCACACATTCGCACGGAACACATGCCTATTTGTGCGAAATATGTCCGTCTTTATTCGTCACCGGGTGATTCCTCTTTATCCATCGGTCACGTATTCTCCCGAGCATTCTAACACCGTGTCAACATTCGCCGCTCAAACGTCGTTGTCGCCTCCTCGATCACCGAAATTCTCTCGCGCATCCGAATCGATCGATGTTTAGAGATTGCTCAATTTTCATTCTCTGAAACAAAATGTGCTTCCTTCTCTCTTTGTATACAACTTTACGTCCTGTTTACTACAGTCCAATATTCTTCAAAGAGATAAAAAAAAGCCAAAAATATAAATGTGTTCTCGCAGAACTTATTCTTACAATCCAGGTCGAAAATCCAAGTACCAAAAGTATATATATAAAAGTTACGAATTACAATATTGGGCTGAAAGGTGTAATTTGTTTGTAATTTATACTCGAAATTGATCGAAGGCATTATTATATGCAAATTCAAGGGTTGCACACAGTGGCGAGTAAGATTTTGCTCAAGTTATGTCTATTGGAGATCATAAATTTGTACATTTCTTATAATGGGTCATTTGCATAAATGCATATGCATATGAAACACACGGTAGCATAAGTTTTCTTCCACCAACAAGACGAGGAGTGACACAGCCAGTTTTTTTTTTTTTTTTTTTTTTCACCTGAAAAACTCCAACGGTAGTTTACGAATTAATAGTATAATTTATTCATATAACTTTTATTGTTCAGGTGTGTGATTTATCTTTTAATTTTAGAACCAAGTGTTGTATAGAAAACTGAATGAGAATAATTGAAAATATTGTATCTGATCTAACCAAATTATAAAAAATATAAAAATGCATCGGACATGGTTAATTAGTGAAATCCATGACAAAAGAATCGCAGCTATAATAGATTGGGTCCTTGTCAGACCGTAGAAGGATACAAGGGGGACAATTAGACTGCAGAACAATTTCCTGTTCGTTATTACACGAATCCATTGTAAGTCTTTTAGTACATTTTAAATACTTCATACCTATGCCGCCCAAACTACACAGTTACAAAACTAGGTCGATGATTTTTTTTCATTTATTCAGTTTGTAGATTCAACAATTGTACACAACCTTTTTGGCAGTAAATTTTTTAATCCAAATTTTAATCTGCTTATTAAAAATTTTTTGTTTGATTGATTAAAAAACTATGTGGTGTTTCAATTTTAAAAGTTTTTGCTTCGTAGTTTTATTTTTCAAGTAGAAAAATTAGAACGATGTGGTAAGAACTTTCTGAAATAATAATGATGGTGAAAAAGGTCTCAATGAAGATCAATTTCAAAAGAGAAGAGAACGCGCTTTGTATGTGCGCAATGTATGTATCCAGGTAATTTAATTAATAAAGACAATCTGCTCGAAGACTTCATTCGCTTGGACAGGACTGACCCAAATAAGTGAACCATTAATTCGCCACGAATATCGCGTATAATGAACACGTCTTGGAGTAAAGTTTAATTACACATTGTAATCACGTTAAAACGCGCATTATACGACGCCCGATTACCCGGCAATCAGAAAAATCGCTCGGAACAATGAACGTTGAAATGAAAAAATGAGTAAAGAAATTAACGAGCCATCTGACAGGCGAGATTTCACGGATAGCCGCCAGGAAGCAGATATGACGCGCGTCGCGAAGCATGAAAACTCAAGCTCGCACTCGATTACCAGCTCATGAATGTTTGATCGCCCTTATTACAACCCTATCCTGTAATTTACATTCATTTGTTTATTCCCAAACACGAGTTCATTAAGAAAAACAATATGACTTCATCAGAACCAAAAATTAAACGGCTGAAATCAAGTTTAGCATAAAAACTATACGCCTTTTTCATTTAGTCGTCAAAATTGTAATGAAAAATCACAAAACAAATATTCCAAATAAAATTCAAAACGAAAAACCATCAACTTTTTTTAATATAGTAATGAAAAACTGTTATAGAAAAAAAAAAAAAAATTTATTAGAAATTTGTTGATCTCAAAAATCAAAATTTAGGAGTTACAATGTTTGTTTGATTTAATTGTGTGAAAAGTTATGACAAAAATTGTCTAGAGGCTTTTCACTCTGTGTGACGCGTGGGAGGTTTTCCAACATCTCGTGATTGCTCCCACATGAGAGACGTCGCGACGTCGCAATGTGTGCTTCTGCCTATTCGGTGAACACTATGCGCACACCGAACCAATGTTACGGACAATTTACTCGCGAAATTAGTTACAAAACGTCCGAAGCTATCTGCCCATCAGCGACTTCCTCTTCCTTTGACAAAGCAAATAGACGCACACCGCCATTAAAACGCCGAGAGTGGAAAAGAGTTATTGTTCACGAATCGCCATTATAAATTCGTGAACGATACATATGTATAATATGTGTACAATACGTGGCGGTATATTACATATAGTTATGTTTCTATTGTTACCTCTGCGACGGTGTATTCAAATGACAGG
This sequence comes from Trissolcus brochymenae, assembly GCA_030523145.1. Classification (NCBI taxonomy): domain Eukaryota; kingdom Metazoa; phylum Arthropoda; class Insecta; order Hymenoptera; family Scelionidae; genus Trissolcus; species Trissolcus brochymenae. The sequence continues at coordinate 57,728 of JAQQRF010000520.1, forward strand.
ACAATATACCAAGTTTCGCCTTTTTTTAGGCGTAAATGAGCGTTTGCGTAATTATTATTGCAATCAGTGATGGTGTTTTGTTTTAATAGTTGTCTTTGCCTTGTTGCGAAAAAACAATCGAGGTATCGTTGATTTCAATTAGTTGAATTTTTGCATGTGTTGTTCAACATCTGTAACCTTTTGAAATTGGATTCATTTGGCATGACAGTTTTAATTCTTTATATATTTTTCTGCAAAATGAACTTCAAAAAAATGTGTATCCAGTTTGCAAACTAACGCCCCATTATTTTCAACTCTCATTAATGGTTTCTTACTTTTTCTATTTTATAAAAGAATGGCATTTATACCATTAAAAAGTCACAAGAATGTAAATCAATAGTGACGATTTGATGGATAGCAAATTTTTATTGTAGGGTCATCATAGATAATGTTTCCTCAACCGCGTGAAAAGGCGATTAAAGTCGAGCAGAGAGCACGGCTTTGAAACGCAACGGAGGGTTTCGGGGAGGGACAGGAGAGGCTTATTAAAATCCCCGTTCTGTCGTAACATCCGCGCCGATCAACGGCTGCCGACCGATTACGCGCCGGATAAATCGCATTTCTCATCGGACTGGATCTCGCAAATTTTCTCATGTGGTATTACGCATATCTTGCGCGCGGGCAATTATACGCGCGTTTTGCATTTAACAAATGAGAGGGGTCACGAGCGTCGCCGCACCGAACCGTGGAAACGATCGTCCGGTGATCATTGGTCACCCTCGCGCACTCCGGACATCGTAATCGCGCGCTTCCGTTCGCTTATTGCGTTACACGTGTCACAATGTGGACGCGCCGATATTGTGCATGCTATTATTTTTTCACCGGCGATCCGGGGGCATGAGTTACGGGTTCTGTTTGTGTTTAACGGCACGATACCATCGTCGCAAGAACACTAATGAGAAACGTGATTTAGCTCTCCAATGCTTTTTAATCACGTGCAAAATAGGAGCCCGATCGTTGTCATTAACCCTCAATACATCCAACTTCATAATTCATCTTACAATTTACGTTATAATTAATTTAATTGAAAAAAAAAAAAAAAAAAAAAAAAAAATTACGATTCCAGTGTTATACGTTCAACTTTAACAAATTTGTCCACCTGAAAGCATTTCCCTCAAAGAAGTTACTTTTAAAACTTTTGTTTGATCAATTATCTCATCGCAATCTTGATTAATTAAAACCCTGGTGCTATTTCTTAAGGTCTCTTGATCTGAAGAATCGCAGTCTTGTGATATGCGATGGTTAAGGATGGTATTTTTGTTTAATTCGTAGGTATGCATTAAGGTTGCGGTTCTAATCGCGCACTGACATTTCGTTCAGCGAACCCAACATCGCGGAGAGGATTTATCAGGTTATCTGCTTGCAGATAATTAAAGATGATTCATCGATGGATCATGAGAAAGTTAGGCCGCGGGTTTGTACTTTCGACACCAAGGGATTAGAAATGTGATAAGTCTTCTTACTATGTGTACGCTCGGCAAATATGTAGCAAGCTAAAAAGGTTACCGTCGTAATATTCCAACCCATCAACTTTTTATTTATGGTGTACGTTTTGTAATGGTTTAGAGTTGTCAGTCAGTTGAAAATATACACACTTTTTTTATCTCCCACACGCTCAACTTGGGCTTTGTTCTCATACACATTTTCTCCAAGTTATACCCTGCACTTATTCTCTAACTTGTAGTACAAATAAATTAAAAGCGACTTAATTTTATTAACCAGAAAAATGAAGGAAGTTTTAATTGGTTTTCAATTTCAATTGGTGATCAACTTCAAATCAAAAAATGTCTTCCCCAACCAGTTCATATTTAAATGAAAGGAAACTGAGATAGATTAATCAATGTCAATGCATGAATGAAGTTGGAATGCATGAAATTTGCAAAAATTTGTTTATGTATGACTAATGGTGAAGGCGGCGCACCGAATTCGTATGCTCGTTCGTGTCACGTAAAAATGTCGCAAGTTGACAGGTCGATGCTCACCTGTAGCCAGGAGTAATCGATATAGGCGGGTGGGGTTTGCGCCTGGACGATCCCTGAGGCGGTCGTCGGCGTGGAAATGTGCTGCCAGTTGTCCTGGCCGGCGGCGAGGACGCCGAGTCCGTCGGCCTGTCCCCGTTCCGGCACAATCTGGTCGGCATACTGATAAGGCGTCTGTACCGCTGTCGCTGCGTTACCTGGCAGGTTCACCGGGTGCGCCTGGTGCTGAGCCCCTGAGCCGGCGACGGGCAGACAGCACACGCTCACGTCCATCCGGCGGGGAAGAGTTCGCGACTCGTAAAACGGTTCCGTGTCTTCCGTCTCCACGAGCTCCTCTTCGCCGCGCTCCCAGGCCAAGATCCACCCAAGAGCGCCCTCTTTGAGCACCATCCAATCTCGCGAACTTAACCCTAGGGCGAAGCGCCCCCTACCCTACGTCCCGTATGCGCTGAGTGTACGTTAATTTGACCTCGGTACCACAATAATTGCCAGACAATACCAAAACATAAATCCTCTTTCGTTAATCTGTTAATTACTCAACGCAACGGACGATCAGGTGGCGCTGCATCCACCTAGACGGCGCTCGACTAAATCGGCTCATCCACTTGCGAGAATTCTTCTCCCCGGAACCGTCCTGAAAGAAATACATTTGATGTCATTTTGTGATTAAATATTTAAGTTTGCTTGTTGTTCTTTGAGATATGACCAAACTTTGAATTTTCACTAACTTGTGCTTGCAATTTAGATTTTCAGATTCATGGGAAATTTTATATCATTGCGGTGGCATTTATTTGGTACCGCGGTGAAGTTTCAAAAGTGTTATTTCACGCAAGCACAATTAACATATCTAATGTGGCAACCAGATTGCTATTATGTGCGACAGGAACGGTATAAATCTTAATTAAATAATTAAGTTTACACAGTCAACGAACTTGGAGAAGAAATGTCAAATCGTTACTTCTGTGAGGACAATAACATTCGTCTGTCTCGTTTGGTGATCAAGGATATCAGTTTCAATTTCTTTAAATGATATTTTTCATTTTGTACTGGTTCTGATTTGTGGAAAAATGTCCTCTTATATAAACAACGTTACAGGGAACATTTCTATATGCCAAGAGGCTGCGAAGCAACCAAACGTTTTTAACTATAAGAAAGTAATCTTTTATGAGATCACATTTTATTATTTAATCCATTAGAGAGTGAATGTTAATTTTATCTCTGCGGTATCAATAAAAATGAGATCAAAATTTATAGACTGATTTTTGCATTGAGATGTGTACGAGCGAAGGTTGATTGATGTTTTTTTGATGAAGATGTTTGATGCTACAACTTGATTTGCGCAATTAATCAGCAAACTACTGGATACACAAGAAAAGTTTTATGGGCTTGAAGATTGAAATTGATCTGTAAGTTTTTGTCTAGTGAGATATTTCATCGGGTATTTTGTGAAACCTTTTTTATTTTAATGTTGTTTTTGAACAGTACTTGAAAGTTTTTTATTATTTCAAAATTCTAAGAGACAAACAATAGGATTCTTTATTTAATCCAATTTCCGTACATTTTGAATTTAATATATCAAATTTAAAATTTCAAATATTTCAGAAATAATTATGGATAATAAAAGTAATCGACAAACTGCGTAATCCAACAAATAATATTGGTATTATAATCGAATCCGCATTAGCATTTCTGTTCCACATAATCTTGACAATTTATGCAAATCCTTATTAAATATTTAATTACTTTGTGCGAAAAACAAATTGACATATATAACCATGAATTGAAAATTTCTCTCACCGTACATTTAATATTTTTTAAAACCTTGGAAATGACATAAAAAGTTGATTTCTTTGTAACAGGTTATATCACTTTGAAACAAATATCAAAACAGTTTGTTTACGTTTCCACAGTTATTATTTACACCAAAAATCACTATGAAACAAAAAAGAACTAAACAAACCAAGTCAAAATAAAGATAAAAATGTTTTGTTTACATTTTCACCGTTATTGTTTACATCGCATAAAAAACCGCTTTGAAACAACTAGACTAACGAATCCAAAATAAACATGGAAATGTCTTGTTTACATCTCAACAGTTATTGCTTACACGGCTAAAATCACAATTCAAGCTCGAGAAGATTAATCTTGCATCAAAAAAAGTCGTAAACCCAATTAAAAAACAATTTGAAAACATAGTTGTTTGCGATTTCTTATTGTTTTGATTTCACAAACGTGAGGTTTTTAAACGCTAAAAGAAACAGTCTTGCCGGTACCAAATGTCGGTAACCCGTTTTCTCATGAATCCTGACATAAAACGAACAAGAAGCACATGTCAGATCCTTGAACATATCGCCGAAGACAAAAACAAACATTCGGTCTGAAATTCCACGTTGTTGAAAAATGCTCACATCTCTCCGGTGCCGCTCATAGGCGCAATTCGAAGTTCTCACTTTGACACTTGACACAAAACGTAAACACTGATTTTCGACAGACGAGGGGAGGGTGGGGAGGGGGAGGGAATCACGCCCGGTAAAACAATAACAGATACCACGTGTCGACTGTCAATCTGTCAAATGTGAGTGTCAATTGGCCGTGACGTCGAGCTGACGGAACAGCGACAGACGGGCAGTGGGCGCGCGCGAGTCTGACGCGAACAATGACAGCGTAATTCCATTAACGTGGCGCGAGCCAGCACGCGGAACTGTGCGGGGGAGGGGGCTGCCGGGTGGGGCAATCACGCTCGAGGGGGAGGCGATCTGACAGCTCCGAGGACGAGCAGCACGGTCTCGCGGAGGCGCGTGCGCATGCGTACACGCGTGTCGCCAAGGCAACGGTTCCGCGGTAACTGCCCGACCGAGCAACGCGGTCCTCCTCGGATCTACCTGGATCACGCCCCGGGCGCGAGCGATCCGACCGACCTAGGCGGCCATCGAGCCCGCGCCTCCCCCCCTCCTTCCTCCCTCCCTCCCTCCCTCCATTCCGCGCCAGTTCAACCGCGCGATCTCTCAGCAACTCCCCGGCCCGAATTTCATTCACAATTTGACTCTTCGGTTAAAAACTAGTTTTCCCGTTCTTTTGCAATAAGAACAAAAAAAACTTAGATTGACGGTCTTTCACGAGTTTCTGAACTAAAATTTGTAGATAATGTAAAATAATTTTATAACATTTTCAACATAAAATAAATTAATACAAATAAATTCTGAAAGATATTGAATTTTTCCGAATGTCATGCTCGAGTTCATGTAAAAAAATAGTTTTTTGCAAATGCCTCTATTTTTATTTGGTTTCAAATTTGTTATGAAAAATAAACACATTTTTATAATGTCGTGATTTTTGTTATAATTAACAGAATGTTTTGAATTTCACGTTCGTGAGTAAAAACGTAAAAATTTAATAGGCGTTTCAAGCACTGCAATTATTATGTTAACATAGTTGTACACACTTTAAGCGAAAACTTTGTTTCGCCTGACTCAGCGAAATGGGTAATTACTAAAATTAGAAAGAAAAAAATTGCCTATCATTTAGTTGATCAATCATTGATACATCAATATCCTTGACAAATTCAATATTTTAAACCTCTGTAATGTAATCGCAAATCGCGGTGTAATCGGTTCACTGTTTTCACACGGAAGAAAATTGTATGACTAATTCAATCTGACGTCTCAGATGTTTTCAAAATTATATAAACTCACTTCTAACATAACTATTACAAAATGGAATCATTAATTTAATGTCATAAAACTTTGAATGAAAAAACAGTAATAAACAACATAACTTATAATAAATTTCTGTTTTAAAATTAGTTCAAATTTCTTTCGAAGAATATATTTTCCTCTCATCCACCGGCATTTTTCTTACATCAAAATAATCAAAATTGTTACACAAATTGTTCACCTCGAATGTCAAAAAAAAAAAAAAATAATAATAATAATAAAATATAACTTAATCACTCGAAAACGAATGGGACACTTTGCATCGGCCAAGTTGGGAACCAAAATTAATCGGGCATGCTAATTAAAATATTTTGACTCATTGCTGTCCGTCGTACATCAATCGCAACTCATTTCGCTGGATCCTGACATTGTTTGCGCACACTTTTTATGCCTGCCGCAGAACTTTATATAGCTTGGCATTTGAAGCCCCTTAATTGTCCTCAGAAGATATGCGACGCACCGGAGAGACCAACATGATTCATTCGGATCATTTTTTGCATCCCTGTTTTGCGTTTTCACTTACCATCACCTTTCTTTAAATTTCTCATTCCTGGTCGAGCGGCGGAAAAAAACGTTGCACCGCGAGGCCCACCAGTTCATTAGTCATTAATCGGTTATGGTCATCTCTCGCTGCAGCGCGACAAACCTGCAAAAAAGTATTATGCACTATAATCTCTCGTTAGTTATAAGCCTCCATAAATTATCCAACATCAAGCGCAATTACAAACTCATTTTCCTGGCATATTTTTTCGCAAGATGAAATTTTGAGGAAAAAATAGTCTTACTATTAGTAATTTTTGAAAAAGTATAAAAGTTATGTTTGACAAAAAACAATTTGAGAGACATTAGCATTTTTTCCTTTCGCGCCTGGTTGCTCTTAAGTTACATTCTCGCATTTGTTTGTGTTTATAAATGTACGTTTGCGAATTAGCATTTTCGTTGAGTCCAAGAAAGAGCTTGATCTTGCCCCCTCTTGATTTCTTCAGTTGAACTTTTCGCTTGTGCATACACATGTATGTGCGTGCTTCCATACGCCAATTCCCTTTCTCTCTTTCTACAAGTTTCCTCCCGCTTTTGCACACTCTCTCCAGTCTCTCGCTGAATGACTCCTGCATCCTTCTTCATCGATTCTCTTTTTCGTTGAATCCACACCGAGTACCTGTTGATGTCCCAAACTCCCTTATCCCGCATGAATTCAGATCCGAAAGAATCAATTACGAAATCTGAAATAAATAAAAACATCCACAATTTTAGATGGAAAAAAATTGTATTAAAATTGTATATATGCAACATTTTGCAAAAATGATTCCGGTTATTTCAGTTGTAAACGAGTAATTATTTGCACGTTGATTAAACAGTTGATCAGATTGTAAAGTTAAGCGATAAGCTCTTGGGTATAAGAAGTGCTGTGGTAATAACAGATTTGTGTAGAGAAACGTCAGACGTTATGGTTATTATGGTCAGTAAAAACTGTTATTCGATATACCCTGCACGTGAACTTTTGAGTAACCTGAAATGTTAATCCTATTGTTTCGCTGCTTTTTCATCAGCTCCTTTCTCCTGTAGAATTGTGGAATCGAAGATGTGTACAATTGATTACTCGATTACTTTATACAATTACAATGCAAGAAGTGCATTTCAAAAGATGAAATTTATCTCAGATCCATTGCATTAAAAAAAGGGGCTATAAATTTAATCTAACTACCAATGAGAAAACCTTTACCTTTAAACATGTAATTCTTTTATAAAAACCATCACGAATTTCAACGATTCGCCAGTTGAATTAAAACACTTTCATCTGTGCTCAATTAAATTGTCTCTTTTCTTACTTACTCCTCGTGCAACAAGTGAACGCGAAAAATCGATTCTCAAATTCGTAACCCATTTTTCAGCTTTATCCTTCGGTTTTCGAAAGTGTGCTCTCAGTTAAAGTTCATACATAACATTAAGAAGGATTCCCCGAAGAAACGGCGCTCAGCCGTAATGTCTGCTATTATTATTGATTATTATATCTACGTGCACGCGCGATCGGATGCATACGGGTCGCGTTTCAGCATGTAAATCAATGCAGGACATTGTTATTCCCCGGCGCAAAAGGCCGCCGCAATTATCGGTTAACTTATGTTAAGTGCAGAGGATACGAGCCGGCGGCGCTTATGACAGGCCGGCAAAGTCTTGGTGGGCACGACGAGGTAATCAACGAGGTGACACTGCTCGCGCGATTCCTCATTATTCAAATCGTCTCTTTGAAGCGTCATCGAATCCTGCTCAATCGCACTGAATAATCACCAGTGAAAATTCATTATCAACATTCCTCAGCCATGATGCTTCTCCAGAGAAAACAATTTTTTATTCATCTGAAAACAAAAAAAGAATGCAATTCCATTTCAAGAATCTATTGAAATTAAATAAAAAAAAATATAAACATCCTTACAATGTTAAAATTTAACAAATACAGAACCAAAGAATAAAAATCACGAGTAGTTATCACGACTGTTCTTCTTTATTTTCGTTTCAGCTTATTTCCAGTTTCATCAACGACTTATTGTTAAGTTATGACTAAACAATATTGTTTCAGATCTACGATTTGACACGTTACATAAAGACCGGGCGCGTGTTTATACACTTTTATACAAATTGGTAAAGTAAACTAGAATGTAAAAATATAATTTTAATGCTCGTGATGCATACCTTCGTCCATACACTTACATGCTTGACAGAATATTTTAGTTAATAGTTATATGGACAGTTAGTGTGGAATCAATTACATTTTTTTTGTTTCGGTGTTCAACACTCGTAGCATTGCACAATCAATGTTACACAATTAAATTTTAATCACAAGTTCGCTGTTACTGTTGATAAAATTGTTATGGAGTTTTGAGAATGGGAATAAAATTTGACCGGGCATCTCAAAAATATAGCTTACGTACTAAATAATCAAAATAAAATAACTTTGCAGGAAATATAATTCTTCATTTGGTATTTCGATATCAGCGCAATTTCATCTTATGACGGTTAAAAATACTTAAAGAAAATAGTTTTATTTCTAGAGTTAATACAGACGTATAAACTTTACACGTTGAAAGTATTCTCGCTTTGTGAGGACAAGATTATAAAAACTAAATTTATAAAACATAACACTTATTCAGCATTTTGTACCAGTAAAGTATTAACAATATCAAAATCTCTATTGTTTTAAATAAAAAAAAAATTTATGACATGTCGAAATCAAGTTTGAGCGACGAACATTAAAAATGGTATAATACTTGAACTTAAAACAGAAAAACTGGTAGACTTTTTGAAATTTGTTCGAATTTGGTCAGGCATAAAACAGATAAAAGTTAAAATTTATTTGGGAATCACAATTTGTCATCAGTCAAGGACAATAAAATAAGATTAGAACAATATTTACAATTGCATATTGCATGCTCTGCAATTAAATTTCGATTTCTTGTCGCTTGTGAGTTTAAAATAAAATAAATAACTTAAAGAAAAACAGCTTGCTGTTTTCTCTTATCAATTAATGCAGACTTTGCTGGTTTCTAAACATCTATCAAGTTCAGAGACAGCGGCAAGGTTCATTGTTTTCATTTTTCATTGAAAATATAAATTATTAACAATTGTTGCCCGTTGTCTCAAAAACTCAAGTTACATCAAGTGTATTCATCAAACGTTGAAATTGTACAAACTATATTTACACATTTGACGCTGATGCTCATTTTTCTTCTTAACGTCAATTTGAATACTATTTCACACAAAAAATTGTTAAAAGATCATAAAATATCATCGAGACGTTAAATCTACATAAAATTTTTGAGTTCCTTCTATTTCGTGTATGTACAATTTAACAGCTACATCAAAAATATTTAAATAAAGGCAATACCAAAACTCAGGTTGGTTGCAAAGTGACATTAAAAAGCTGAAACATGCTGTTTTGCATGAAATAGTAAAACCGTGTCGAAAAAGTGCAACCCGCGTATAATAACCGAAATTCTCTATCAACGACGCTCCACCATAACATTATAAAATACGAAATGAACAAATTACTTTCATACGCATTGGCAAATTCTTGTTTCTTTCTAAAAATAACGTACTATTTAATGATATATATTTATTTATATATTAGAGCAATAACTTTACGGCTTGCAATCTAAATTACTAAATTAATCAATTTAGTTGAATAGTACGGAATTCGGGTCTTCGTTGTCGAGCTGCTTCACGTGCCTCAGTACATCTTTCTTTGTTATAACACCCAGCAGCCGACTGAAAATATAATTACAATCATTTTATTTAAATAGAAAGATTGAGATAAGTTTGAATGAATATTTTCGTCTAAAAAATAGCATAATCCTACCCATTGTGTGTGACAAGTGTTTGCCGAAGTCCCAACTTTCGGAACATGTCAACGACAGTCTCCATAGGGGTTTGATCGGTAATTGTGATCGGTGCCATGTCCAAAATTTTCTTAAGTTTCAGTGGTGGGCTGCCGTTGTGAGACTGAATATTATTGCCACTGTTGAAGACAACGAGCGACTGCCTGGTAATACCTTCCATCATTCTCTTGGCATTCGCAATTGCAAGGTTCAAGTCTCGCCTTAGAACAAATCCTACAAGGTACTGCGACTCCTTAGAGACAATAACAGGGAACCCGTTGTGCTCCGTTTCCTTTAGCAGTGTTTCCACGTCTTCCACCGTCATCGAATCTTGCGTAAGTACGTGCAATGTCTCGTTTCTTCTAAAATAAAAAACATTCATGATTTTGAGTCTCATCATCATTCAACAGGCGTGCCAAACTGAAACAAGAAGAATTGTCGTCATTCGAAACACTATTCTTACTTGGGTTGCATAACGTCCGCAGCCAAAGTGGTGTGCTGAAACTCGTCCTTGCTATCCAAAAACGGATAGCCGTTCAATCCGATGTGAGCGTCGTAAATGCCCTGTTTTCCCAGCGCATCTCCCACCCATTTGCTGGCCATTGCAGCGGCCATCAATGGAACGATGTACCTGACACCCCCAGTGAGTTCGAACATAATCACGACCAATGACACAGTCATTCTCGTGACCCCTCCGAGAACCGCCGCGGCACCCACCATTGCGTAAAGTCCGGGCGTGATGCAGTTTACCCCGGTCGAACACTCCTCGCTAAATATCCAGATGTGCGGATAATTGTAAGCAAGTTGTTCCATCCCGATACCGACGATGCGACCAACAATCGCACCAAGACAGAGGGACGGAATAAACAGTCCACATGGCACTTTGATACCAAATGTGAATATTGTCATTACAAATTTCAAGATGAGTGCTAGAATAAGCAGCCAAACGGCGCTGTACACTGCTGGGCCTGCTGCTGCAATTTCTATCGCTTTGTTAACCGCTGTGAAATTGCGATTGTAATCACTAAAATTAATAAAAAGAAATGATAATACAATTTAAGAATCTTTAAGGTGTGGTAAAATGCAGTTTCATATTTCCCAACGTACCAAAGCATGTCAGTGTTTGAAATTCCACACTGACTGAACAACAAATATATAAGTTGACTTGTACTCATCCTTGTGTAAGGATTTGGATAAGCGATAACTGCTGTGATTACAGTAACTACCAGTACTTCCGTCACTGGGTACTGACCAAGTTTAGATGTCTTGCGGTATCTACACCAGTAGAGATTAGCCTTAATAAATAAAGCTGCTATGACTCCCTAAAAATAAAAACACCATCTATCAATATCATTTATTTTATTATAAAAACTAACATAATGAAAAACACTTACGCCAATAATTCCTAGCATAACGAACGGAATGAGTTCGAAAAATATCCAAGGCTTGTTATACTGTACGTAAAATAATACCGAGTGTTCGTTTCCAAATGGATCTATGGATCTCAGTACAAAAGCAGCTATCAGGGCGCAAAAGAATGAGCGCCAGAGTGTTTTCAGAGGGAAGTAGTAGCTTACCTGAAAATCAAGTTGATACATTTTATAATTTACCTATTCAACTGTTCAACTGAATTTGAAAATTATATTTTTGTAATTTTCATAATTAATTACCTCTTCTAAACTGAACAAGACACCACCAATAGGTGCTCCAAAAGCTACAGATACACCTGCGGCTGCAGCGGCCGATAAAATCTCTCTTTTTTTGGCTTCGTTTCTGCCGTACTTTGGAAACAAGTAGGAGAATATGTTACCTATACAACAGGCGATGTGAACCATCGGCCCTTCTTTGCCAAGATTGAGTCCAGCTGATACAGATAGAATCAGACCAACTGATTTTATTATCAAAGTCCATTTTCCTAAATACCCTCTGATTATAAAACCACTGAGGATAGTCTTAATCTGAAATAAAGATGAAGAATAATTATTTAAATCATTAATTAATTAATGTTACTAATTTGAGATCAAGACAGTGATGAAACTTTGAAATTACCTCAGGAATACCAGAACCACAAGCATAAGGAGCAAACATTCTCACTAGACTTGCAGACAAGGAAGCGAACATGAGAGCCCAGGCTATGTAGAAAAAGTACGATATTATGTAGTGACCTGTGTCTCTTTTTGTCAGGCTGAAAACCTGCGGCCATGTCAACCACTGTAACAGATATAAATGTCCAAATTTCTTATCAGTGAATAAATAAAATAATAAAACGATAAGACGTGTATTTAAAAAAAACTATACGTTTCAGTAAATTAGTGCAAAAATATAGTTAAAAGTTAACAAGTAGGTAAAAAACAACATCGACCTGTGTACAACTGTCATCGTCAAAAGTGGTAACATTGTAGCTCCAGCAGCACTGTTCCTTGTTGAGCCAAAACGCTTGTGGACAGATGCCAAACTTGAGGTCCGTCATCCAGGAGGCGCCGATGTCTATGATACCAGCAGCAACTCCCGTAAATAGACCAACGAATAATACGCACAGCCAACCCGACCAAGCGTCATGGGCTCCCTTGATTAAATCCCAGATCGAGTCATGTCTCTTTTTCAAAATGTAACGATGCCGCATCCGATCCCGTGCGATGTCTCGCAGCCAATCGATCGTGTGGAAATCATCGTATTGGCCAATCCCAGGAATATCATCAGAGTCTGCAGAAACTGAAAGGCCAACCAAGAATGAACATTCAAGTGCAACAAAACATTAAAAAAAGATAAAGTATACAAACGAAAACGTTCGAGAATTCGCGCGCCCGAACAATTTGTCTCTTATTTTTAGATTCTCTTTTTCTTCGAAGACACGACTGATTGTCGAGCAATTTGGTTGATTCAAAAATTAGCCGGACCAGATTTTATTCACTCACAATGGGATAATGCATCGTCAAGTCGGACGCTTCGCTCCAGGAAGGCGTTGTTTCCTTGTTGGAGTGAGACCGCATGATGATTCGTGTCCATGTCCTCATCGCTGCTCACGCTAGCGCCCCGACCCGACCCTGTGCTTCGCATGCGTCTGTTATCCGGATTGCCGTTGTCTACTCCATTGCCTTTCTGCAAATGAAAATTCGAAAATTAATCGCATCCGAAATTGAAACAAATTTCTGACAAACTACTCTTCACGTGCAAACCAACGTGGAACTATGCGGTATTCGCAATACCTGGATTGGGCAGTTGATTATCGTCTATTTAGCTTCCGCCAATTGAGCCAACCGGCCAACAATTGTTATTTTGAATCAAAAGCTCGCTTTGTACAATTTAGTCGCTCATAATCGAAAGATTAAAGTTTTTACATTTCAATGAAGAAACAAATTTTATACAGCATAAATTTTTTGTACATCCTTTTTTTTTCTTGATAATTTGTTGTTTCAATTTTAAAACAAACATTATCGCGAGATACTCAAAATGATTTGTGCCAATCAATTTGAGTACTTGCAATTGAACTCCCCAGAGTTTCAAGTTCCGGAGTTACTGATAGAAACAGATCCTCGACCAATTAGCAAGCCAGATTGTTAATAGTCAACAAATGAGTATCAGTTACAATGCGAATTGTCATTTACAATAGTCTTTTTCTGCATGCATTTAGCAATTTGGATTTTGTTATTATTTGAAATAAAACATAGAGCTGTTACTTTTTTGGGTTTTGGAATTGTTGGTTATTTAAAAGCTACTTTTTGTTAGTCCATTTGTTAATTGAGACACGGAGGTATCACAAAGTTAGAATGTTTGCTGAGAAAAGTTAGTAATTGAGGATACATTGAAATATGGATGCCCATATGTACCTTGGCATCGAGAGTTTGATAAGTCGTAAGTGGACTGGCATGTGCAGGATAGCTGAATGAACCCGACGACGATGTGCCTTTCAGTGGAAACTTCTCCATGGCATTATGATGATCTAGCCATGCACGTTCAGAAACATTAGATTCTCTTATAAAATTGTTCTTCCCTTTTTTAAATTTTATTTGAAGCTTTCTTGTAAGATTTGTATAAAACAGTAATACAGTTCGGTCTCTTTAAAAGATTTAATTTTGTAATTTCATAAATTCTGATATGACCTTACTATTTGATCTTCGTTGAACAAATAAAAAAATAAATAAAACCGTACTAGAGGTTGGAAGTCAATTATGATTAAATAGTTTTGAAACCAATATTATTTGAAATTACAAAATAAAATAAAAAAAAAAAAAAAACGAAATTGAACAAAACATTTATAATGATTAGAACAGACAATTATTCAACACCGCACATAACCAATCACAGATAATGGGCCGATTCCGTTTTGTTACACAATAAAAAGAAAAGTACGGTTGTAAATTTTCCAACTATCTGTCCTCTCGAACTCCAATAGGCTCATATAAAACAATTAAAAAATGTAATTACCACACAATAAGAATTCAATGTCTACACTGGCTTATCAGAAAAATTTATATTGATACATTTGACAGATTTGAGGGAAAAAATATTGTCCTCTCTACTTTTCATAAAAAAGGCAAATCTCAAAATGAGATGAGTGACAATTTTTTGATAAGAAATGAATTATAGTCGGTAAAAATGTTTGACATTGAAAATTATTAACAATTGAACACAGACAGCCGTAGAGTAAGACAATCAAATAAATAGAAATGAAACATTTAAAAATAAAAGAAGAATGAAATAATTTAAAAAAGTGAAAACCTGTTTTTTGTTAGCTGTTGGTTGGTCTTGCAAGTTGACAATGACAATTTTGTCTGTGTCGTGGCGAGATAAGAGGTGTCGCGAGCGATTAATCGACATGAGTTGTAACAGAACGTCTAAATTGTACATCGAATGACAGCCGACTAAGTAACGATTTGCATGGTTAATCCGGGTAAAATCCGCTCGCTGGACACTCGCATACCAGACACACTGCGTTATTCGCGAGAGATCTGTTTGTTATGTTGCAGCCAGAAACCAGTGACTCACCATTTTACGCGCTACCTCGCTCAACCTAGTTGCCCCGTCAAACAAACATTCGGGGAGCAATTGTTCCTTCAAGACCCGAAGCTCGCGGAAACGTCAATTTCGAGCTTTTCCTGTCTATTTCTCGCCTCAGCGCTGCATGTCAATGAAAAATCTGGTCGTACATAACCACCAAACGTCGTTAGCAATATCATCTGACGATCTGACCAGGCCTCACAGTGTTGCCAAGTTGCACCCAGCCAGGGGCGTGACTATACAAATTACGCAAACGTTTTCAACAAATCTTTTTCTTTTCTCCCATTGGTAATCATTTGTTAAAAGCTTTTTAAATCTTCAAAAAGACAAACAAAATAGACTGCAAAGTAAATCAGATTATTTATATTTGAGCTAATTAATTTGGTATCAAATTTTTGTTTTTATCTAATTCGATCCACTTAAGACTTCAAATGTTATTAGAAAAAAAATGTGACGTAATTGAAAAAGTGTCATTAGTTAACATTTTACCGAGTCGTCGAACGGGTAATTTGTTAATTGGAGAAAATGATGGAATAATTAAAGTTTTTTTCCTTGTGCGATATAGTAATTTGATACGGGAGAGCAAATTAATTTTACGAGGAAGTGATCGGAAAAAAAATTTATACAACTTTCATAAATTGGTTCTATAATGATGTTTTAATTCTGATAATCAGATTTACCTTAATGAGAAACAAAAAAAAAAAATAATAAAGAAAATTTGTTCGTGCGAAAAATAATGATTTGAAAGCAACGTACGGTAAAGGAGTTATCTATATTATCGTCTGTTGATAAATCGTGTTCAACTGTTTTTTTCGTGAAAATGAATAGCCTCAGTTTGTCTTGTCACTGGTAACTGCAAAGGTAGTACTAAAAATAAAAGTTTGATAGAAACGTTTTATGGTTTGTTTTTGACTGAATATAAACGTCCAGACAGAATTATGGATTTACTAAGGTCAATTATGGATAATATGGAGAAACCTCCGAGCATCAGTGACAAACAAAAAGCACTGATGAAGAGTAAGTGACATTTTCGTTTTTTGTTTCATATACTTATTTCTGATCGAAATCTAACCTTTTCTCATTCTTATTTATTGCAATAATAATTTTTCTATTGTAGAACAAAAAGAGGAACAGGAAAAAATGAAAAAACAGGAGGCTGAAAAAATGAAACAATTTCGAGAAAAGGTATGAACGAAAGCTCATATCAGTTGTGTAAAATTATTTTATTTTCACGATGACGTTTCATTCAATTCTGATTTATTTATGTTCTTACAGGTTGAGACAAAAATAAAACAGTTTCTTGACAATGATTCCTTGAAAGAGTACAAGTTTCAGCCGATGGAAAAAATTTACAGGAGCATAATGTAATGCCCGATATAATATATATTGTTTACATTTTATTTTGAATCAAAATTTTAATTGTTCAAATTGTTTTTTTTTTGGTTTTTTTTTTTCCATTTTTTAGTCATGAAGTGGCAGAGATGGCAAACGTCTGGGCATATTCGTTTGGAGATGAGGGTGTTGATAGACACATAATGATTTTCAAAAGAGAGTACCCTCCCTCGGAAGATCAGCTTAATGCTCTGAGAAAAGGCGAAGAGTGGAACGAAGAGATTGCAAAGAGGATACAAGTGGAACGAGAAAGACAAGCCAAAGAGGACGAAGAGGAAGCAAAGAACAAAAAGAAAAAAGACAACTTCACACCAACGACGTTTTACAAGGACAAGTACCAACACCTCATCGGTAAAGAAGCCGCGGTCGAAGCTGCTAGGAAAACTGAAACTAATAGCAATTATGGATGTGGTAAATTCTGCGTTAAAAAATGCTCAATGGTCTCAATATTTCAGATATTTATTTCACTGTTTTATTTTTTTAGTTCCAAGTTCAAATAAAAGAGACCAAAGAAGTATCGAACAAACGATGGCAGACATTCGAGCCAAGAGGAAAAAATTGGCGGAGCAGAAAAATGCCGAAAACAGCGAAGATAATAGCGAGGTTGGACGAACCGAGTGATTGATTGAAACAAACAATCAAACAAATCAATTTACAAAGCTGAAGTATTACTTTTGTGGCGGTATTTGAATGTGAAATAAAAATCTCTACGTTTAAATGTTAAATCTTTGAAAAAAGATTGAATTCTACTTACTAATTTTAAGGAATAAACAAGTAAAGAAAGTTGAAAATTAGGTTTAATTTTTAAAAATTAGTCGAAAAAAAATGAGAAGGAAAACGAAAATGTAAATGAATTGATGTACATTATTTTTATTCGTATAATAATATTTGAAAACAAATCACTTTTGCGCAAGTTTTGGAACACACGCATGACAAAAACTTCGTTGCTCTTTATCCCTCCAATGAACTGATCTTCGGACTGTCGCAGTTCCTTGCTCGACCTAACCTCGAAACGATGAACGGAAAGTGCTAAAGGAGAAGAACCATCTGAGGTTTTTCTGTCGGATAAAATCGATGTCCTTTCATTCAGATGCAGTTAATACTCTAATTTGTTTTTAATTATAAGTACAGTTACGTCTTTGATATACGATGTGGTCGATAATTCGTGTTGCGAGCAGAAACATCGGAAATCAAGCCGTTGGATTACATAAGGTTAGCAAAAGAGAGACACTTTACGTTATGTTGACTATTTTTCTTTAATGTTTTTGATTTCACGAAATCTGCAAACTATAACAATTCCCTGATCCATTGATATCGAACCATTGAACGGATCTTTAGATATCATTTCTCAACCATTACAACTTGTTCAAGTGGCTGTCAAAATTTTTCACCAATTAAAATTGTTCAAAGTTTATAATTGAAAAAAAAAAACAAAAAACAAAAGTATAAAATAGTTTGCAAGATTTGTAATATCCTCTAATTCATACGACATATTTATTTTGTTTTGTAATGAAAATTAAGAGTAGAATTTTATTCCAGGTGAGCAAAGCTAAGAATGCCTTCCTGCCTCAAGCAGCATTTATCAGCCACAAGGAAAAACGTACCCACCTGCCACCAAGGCCAGCCCCTTTTCCTTATTGGAAGCAGAAGTACCGTTGGTACCATGAGTTCATCGACTGGACATTGAAACGTTTCGATGAGAACTCAAAGTTGATCGTCGTTGAAGGTCCAGTGGGTGTCGGCAAGGACAAATTCTGTCGAGAGCTTGCTAACGAGTTCGACTGGAAGTACCTGCCGCCTTTAACCTGGGATGATTACTACATCCTGCAGACCTCAAAAATCGACATCCGCGATTACGACGATCAGTTGCCAGTCAACTGTCAGACTCACGAGCTGAAGAAGTTTTTGAAAGATCCGCATCACATAAATACAGGGTCCTACCAGATTCTCAATTACACGATGAAGTTTGATCGTTACTGCGACGCCTTGCTCCATCTCATCTCTACTGGCGAGGGTGTGGTTGTGCAGAGGAGCCCTTGGTCGGATTTCGTTTTCCTTGAGGCCATGTTCAAGGCCGGCTACGTCTCGGCAAATGTGAAAAGTTTTTACTACGACATGACCCTGAGAACTTTGCACAAGATTGTCAAGCCCCATGTTGTCATCTACTTGGACATTGATGCCAAACAGTCATTGGTAAATTTAAAAACCACAAATCACTTCTGTGTGGATGATCAAATACATTTTTATTTAAGTATCTTTCCTATTTTTCACAGTTCAGCAATTCCCTTTAATGATAGTAATGAAAATTTTGATCTTTCAGGAGAGAATCAAAAAGCGTGGCAATCCAGACGAAGTCAACTCCAAAGTTTTGAACTTAAGCTATTTGCAAGAGATTGAGAAGAACTACAAGAACAAGTTCTTCCAACAGTTGGAGCCGTACTGCCATATCTTGAGTTACGATTGGTCCGAGGACGATAATGTGGATTTTGTGGTCGAGGATTTGGAACGTCTCAACTTCAATTTTGAACCAAAACACTCGATGATGGAGGAATGGAACACTGAAGAAGAGACGATCTGGGCTTACAGAAGGAATCTGTACAGTTTGTACAACAGAGATCACATTATTGATAAAATAGATATAGCCAGGTTTGATGTCGACGAATTGATGATGTCGGGCGAGGAAAATGAAGCTTATCATATGATTTTTGACAATGTACGTAAACTCTTTTTTTTTTATCAAAATATTGTGTAGAAATAAATGTGTTTGATCATAGATTTGAAATCATCTTTTTTTATTACAGGTTCCTGGATTGAGATACGATACCGGATTTGATCCGAAATTTGGATCCGTGCTGTTCAAATTTAAGGAAGCACCACCTGAAATTTATTTGCGAAACAATTTGTATTTAACTCCTCCGGAAGATGCTGCTCCGTTCTTAAAGAAACAAATCCAGTAGAGTTCTTTCATTCTGTATGCAATTATTGTTATAGCAAAATAAAATGCGTTAGCTATATTATTTATATTTTGAAGCTAGAATGAGGAATTTTGTAAAAAAATTTTCTTTTTTTTAATGCGATTGATCGTTAACATTATTATTTTAGCTCTGAATTAAATTTGTAATATTAAAATGAAATTTAAATGTGATATTACATATTGGAGCAATATTTTGTTTCGTTTAATTTTTACGACAGGCGCGTGTTGTCAATCGATAACTGATGCCTGAATATGGCTGCCATCTGCAGTTGAAGTATTTACGTTCAAGTTGAAATCCGAATTTTTTAATACACCTAAAAATGTTTTGAAACGCTCAATTCATATTTATGTAATTATATTTTCGAAAATTCAATTTTAATTTTTAATTTGATAACTTAATTTTATTACTGATATAATTTTGTTGCTTTTTGAGTTTTAATTTTTCATTCAAGTCATGTTCGCACATAATAATTAAAAATATCATTAAAGTCCTTAATCTAATCAGATGTTAAACTGTAATGACAATGTCTGGAATTAATGCCAAGTGGTACGAGTAGCTCAGGTAGAGATTGTGCGTCTCTTTCCTGACTCTATTTCCCCACTTTTCGTAGCGTTTGCGATAGGCTGACAAACATTTGAGAATGACGGAATAATGGCAATGGAAGTTTTGTCTTGAAACCGATTACATCGCGTGACAAGTCATGGCTAAAGGAAAAATCGGCATCGTCGGCAGGTATGAAATAGGATTAATGTACTAGAAAATGTTGATAAATGAAAATAACTTATTCTATTGTATAAAATTAAAGATACAATTTTATTATTAAAACAAAATTCATAATTAACAACGTTGTATTTTACAGCGGATTGATTGGAAGGAGTTGGTCTATGCTTTTTGCAAGTGTCGGATACGATGTGATGATTTTCGATATTGTACCAGAACAAATTTCAACTGCTCTTAAAGACATCGAACAACAACTTCTTAAATTAGAAAGCGAAGGTCTTCTGCGCGGTAAACTGTCTGCTTGCAAGCAATTTGAGTTGATCAAGGGTAATTAAAACGTTGACTTTTTTTTCTCTGAGAAACGATAATATTTATGAATAAGTTGAGCGTAACAATTAATTAAAACATTATATAAATAGAAAAACATCTATGAGAATTAATCAAATGGATCAAATTTGAACAAAAATAGGTTGTTCCAGTTTGGAAGAAATGGCAAAAGGAGCAACACTGATCATGGAATGCGTACCCGAGAATCTACCGTTAAAAATAAAAGTACACAGCGATATGGACAAAGTTGTTGACAGCAAAGTAATTCTGTCGTCATCCACCTCGACTTTTCGTCCGTCGCTGTTCAGTAAAAATTTAAAACACAGGGAACAAATTATTGTTTCACATCCAGTAGGTTTATTGACAAAAATTAAATGATTTATTTGATGCAACAATTTTCCGTTTATAATTGAGAACATTCAACAGTATAAAATTCCTTGTTTTTGAGGAACGATCGCAAATAACATGATTAGATATAACGTTTTTTCCATCGAGTTTCGCAATCAGTTATCGGTTTAGCATTTTTCCAGATAAGAATAATTATCCTGCTGAAACATTTTTATTCACTTAATTATCTAACAATTATAAAATTGTTGCAAGTCTTTTAATTGCTTTAAATTTTCTCCTGAAAGAATTGACTTTAAAATGTCAATTAACTTTTTATTTTAGGTCAACCCGCCCTATTATGTGCCTCTGGTTGAAATTGTTCCTGCTCCCTGGACACGACCAGAAATCGTTCAAAAAACAAAAGAAATAATGACAGAGATAGGGCAATCCCCAGTGGTTCTGTCAAGAGAAGTCGACGGATTTGCTCTGAACAGAATTCAGTAACGATTTCATAATCTACCAATTAATAATTTATAAGATTTTATTTCAAGCAGCTTTGAAATATCAAAAACTCCTTATATATTTTTTAGTTATTATTGAAACTAATTTTCAAGAACTGCAAAACAAAATGAACAATTATTCATTTTGTTGTTAATAAAACATTTGTTTCTCAGATACGCTATTCTGAATGAAGCTTGGCGTCTGGTACAAGACGGTATCTTAAGCGCGCAGGACATTGATAAAGTGATGAGCGAAGGTCTAGGTATGCGATATGCATTCATTGGACAATTTGAAGCAGCTCATTTGAATGCCGAAGGTGAAATTATGTCAATAAAAAACTATAAATTATTTAAAAAAACCCAACAATATAAAAGAAATACTTAAACAAGTAACCAAAAAACAAAGTTTTTACAAAATTGTTTATTCCGTTTTGTAGGGTTCAAAAAGTACTGTGAGACATACAACAAGAGTATTTACGACACAAGTTTAACATCAGGCCCAGTTCCGAAATTTGTAGGCGAGACGGTCGACAAGATTGCTGATGAGATGAGTGAAACAGTGCCATTGGAAAAGCTCAAGGAAAGACGTGCTTGGCGCGACATGGCTTTGACCAAACTGTCGATTCTGAAAACTGAAATGAACAAGCAATACAAATAGTTGATAAGTTTTCACAAAACAATAAATGAATTTTAAACAAATCTTTTCATTTCCAAGCAATCAAATTTGAAATTCCCGCCACTGTTCAAGATGTCGGGAAAGTTTGCTTACGCGACGCCAGGCACCGCTCGGGAAGCGCAATTCAAAAACCGAGTGTGAGAATGGAAACGTTGTCCGACATGGTCCGACAAACACACCGACAGAAGGAGAACAACATAATTGAGTGATGTAGATTGTTATTCTCAAGCGTCTATTGATCATTTTTGTGTTTCGTCCGCCTTTTTGCGTTCCACAAAACCGAGCGGCATTGAAAATGTGGTGAGTGCGCGACTGCTTTCGTACTTATCGGTTTGTCGTCGCCAAAATATGAGTTGCACGTTTGAAAAAAAAAAAAAAAAAAAAAAAAAAAAAAGGAATAAATGAAAAAAAAACAAAACTTTTCATTACCAAGCAATCAAATTTGAAATTCCCGCCACTGTTCAAGATGTCGGGAAAGTTTGCTTACGCGACGCCAGCCACCGCTCGGGAAGCGCAATTCACAAACCGAGTGTGAGAATGGAAAAACTGTGACGGTATCTCGTTTTGGGAGACTGTCGTTTGTTGCAACACACGTCGTTCAATCTACTGAACGTTTGAGCTGTAAATAATAACAAAACAACACTCGCCGATTGAATCTTTGATATTAAAATTAATTTATCTGCTCGTACGCAGAATATTCGTGTAAGTTTTTGATTGTGAACCAAATCTGCGAGCTAACCTGAAACAAACGTCAATTTTTTACATCAAATGACCCGAATGTTTATGTTGCAAATTCATTATGTAACGTTTTGGCGCAAACAATTCGAGCACTTTTTTAAGTTTTCGATGAGAAACTTTAGATTTCCAGATGTATATGGTTTTAAATGTGGGTGTTTTTTAATGCGAATATTAATGACATTTGATATCTTATTATTTTTAATTAATCAATGAATCAAGTTAACGAGCTCCTTTTACAAATTGTTCATCGATTAATATGATTGTCATTTATTAACCAGTCCGATTGTCGGTACTTGTGTTAGTTTTAGAAACGGTTCTTAATTGGTTTCGCAATAAATTTTGATATAAATTTAAACAACTTGCATGTTGGTGGTATTTATAAATAGAAATCATTGCAAAAGATTAGTTAAAATAGTTTCATGCTTTTCTTTGATTTAAATTTTCTGTATATAAGTTTTTTTACTGTCGGAAAACATTTCAACTGTTAACATTTTTAAGAATTATAATGAAAAAAATTTATTAAAATAGTCATTATAATAATAAAACTCAACTTCGGTACTTGATCGTTTTTTCTTCTTTCTCTCTTAAACTTACCACTGCTGATCTGGCCCAACAAACTTTCTGGGGGTTGACTCAGACACTAGAAGTTTTTCTTTTTTTGGAGCTTCCAAGTGAATTATTTATTTGACCATGATTCTCAGTTCGGTTTTCCTTCAGATCCGCAAGTTCTTCAGGTTTCATCCGAGACAAACCATCCGTCAATAAATTCAAATGTATAGATGCCATATCGACATACTTTTCCATTTGCGTTATTACTGAGCTTTTAATTTTCAATGATTTGTTTTCCGCTCTTGTTAGATTTTTCATTTTGTCGAGACATTGTCGCAAATTCTTACACCTTCCCAGAAAAAACGGCTGCGGGGCATTTTCACCCAAACTGTTGAAAAACGAAACACTATAATGTTATATATTTTATAACCATAATAATACAAACAATATTAATGCCATGCTTTTAAAAAAGAAGTTTAACAAACGTTCTTATCGATTCGTGATTTGCACTGTTACTGGTGGACGGCTCAATTTTGACATTTCTTGGAACTCTTTCTTGTCTTTGACTTGGTTGATTCGGATGTTCATCCATATATCTATCGGTGTCACTTTTTTCATTCCTCAAGTTAAATCTTCCGTTTTCCGAATGACTACTCTCCTCTGAACCAACATCACGTTTCACAATACCAGAAACTTTGCCTCTGATCAGTTGAGGTGATTTCTTCTGGATAATCCTGGTACCGAGTGAAGGTAAATTATCAAACGAAAAATCATTCTCAGGTGGTCTGTTCAAACTGCTTCTGTTGGATTCGTTCGTGGCAACGTACAACGGAGTCTGAGACCTGTTGATCGGTTTTTTGGAAACCCATGCACCTGTTGTGCGGTCTAGGGTGAATTTTGTTATAGCAAATCGTTTGAGAACAACGACAACCTGGAAGTGACCAAACGCTGGTGTTGGATCAACAATGCAACCGTTAATAGGATAAAATGGAAAGCCATTTTCCCGATCAATAGGTTCAAAAAACTTGACAAGTGATTTAGCGTGGGTCATCTTGAATGTCGAAAGCACCACGATGTACTTTAGAGACAAAATGTTGTGTATTTTTTCTAATAACAAAGGACCTGTACAAAATAAAAATGATTTAAATGAATTAAAAATAAAATATTTTTATTTTAAAAGGGTTCTCACTTCTTCCACAGTTTGTGTTGTTATCAATAATAACAAAAAAGTTTTGTTCTTTGATGTGATTCAACAATTTGTCAACTTTTTCTGTTTTTTCAAACTCGACGAATTCGACATTTCGCACATCATTGGCTTTTTGCACATACACGGCGTTTCTGAGCATATTCTTTTCTTCGATCCCTATGACTTTTTCAGTATCCTGTGTAATACGAAATTAAGGTAACATTCATAAAATTCATAAAATTATATTTCGCATTAAAATGAATATGTGCAAAGAACAACCCTTGATAACAGCAAAGGGATGAGCCCAAATTCACTGCCGATCATCAAAATCATGTTGTAATGATGAGGCTTCATCAAATCCACCAAAGTTTCATAGAACAGTTCAACTCCCGCCACATTGGAGTAGAAGTTGTTCGAAGGGGAAAAATTGAATCTGATATGGCCAATAAACTCAGTCATCTCGCGATCACCGTATACATGATCTGTGTAGAACTGTTTTCCATTATTTCCTATAATTTTCAAAAACATTGACGTCAATTTCATTTGTTTGCTCCTATCCAAAGCCCATTTCTGCAGCGCGTCTTTCATTCTAGATGTTACATTTTTGTATCCTTGAACAATGGCCATGACTTCAAACTAGAAATTCGAACGCAAGTGCAACTCGTAGAATTCCTTCTTTTCGGTTCTCTGAACATTATCATCTCGAGAGGCTTCCTGCTGTACCTCTTAACTATTGTTCAAAAAATCTTGAAAAACCTGCAAACAATTGAAATAGAGATAAGAAAGAATATTAACACTTTTTTATTTTTTCTTTCTTTTGTGATACTTACTCTGATAAACAGTGAGATGTACAGTGACAAGTCAGTTTCAGTATCTTTCTCATCTTTAATAAATTCGTTGGTTCTCTTGATAGAATAGACTACCCTGCTATTTTTTGGTGTAAGAGGATTGTAAAAAATAAATAAATAAATAAAATAAAACGAACGAAAAATAAGAATCAAAACTAATAATTAATTAATTCAACAGAAAAATTTAATATTTATAGCGTAAACAAAAATGAACCAACGTTTAAGTTTCCATTTTCCTGACAAAAATTTTTCAATCGGGCATTGCCGTGGAAGTAGAAATTTACAAAAGAAACCACCGTTCATTTTTTCGTTGTAATCTATGATTCTCTTAAAAGGTTGATATTGATACTTGACGGTTTCAGAAAATTTCTGCACATTCTCACGGGCTTCTTTCATTTTTTTTCCAACTGCAATGTAAAAAATGTTTGATTTCTTTTATTTGTATTTTAGTAATGAAAAGAAACTGGGTCTTATAAAATTGATTCTAATAAATTTTACGATTTTATCAATTGAATTATTTTTATTATGAATAAATAATATTTCAAGTAATTTTTAAATTCTTACCCTTGTTTTGTATACAATATTGAACATATTGTCTGATTTGAATTCCAAAATAGGAATTTCACTTTGTTGTGGCGTAACATAAGAAGGAGCACTCGATGGATCCGCACAATTTTGCATCTGATGAGACTGACTAGAATCGATAACAAATTTCGTTTCCATGATCTTAACGTTGAGATCCCGCTCCATTTCATTCAAATTAGCATTGATTTCCTGATCGAAGAATCGATCCTGATTGAAATCATCAATTTCATTAATGCGGTTCTCGTTGCAAATCGTGCCAGTATCATCATCTTCCATTTCAAAGTCGTCAGCACAGTCATCAAATTCGCTGTGAACACCAGAGTTTATCTTCCTTTCAGTTTATGGTTACAATCTTAAAATACAAAGAGAACTGTATTTTGATAAGATGTATTTTCTAACAAAGTCATAAAGGTTTATTTGATTCAAAAAGTTAATTTGTTTAAATTGTCTATTTAGCACGTCTCATAAACTAGAAATCAAATTTTATACTCACAAATTAAGTGATCTCGATGTTTGCAAAAGAATGACGATTGTAAATTTTCGGCGACTAACACGAACATGACTCAAGTAGTATTTTGACTATATAGTGACTATCGCTTATGGTGAATTAACTCTCAAAACCCCTTTTTTTAAGTCAGACGAATCACGTTTATCTTCTAACAATTTTTATCGGTGAAATGTTAAAAAAAATCTTTTTTTTTTAAACTACTGAAAAACAAGAAAAAACATTGTCATTTTGTATGAATCATTTTGCCTTACTTTTTTACCAGAAGACAAAAAAAAACAAATTCAATGTTTATGTTTAGGTTGGTCTGTTTCGTACATTTGCCGCTAGTTGGGCTGTGTCGTTGTGAGAGCACAGTATAAAATTTGACAGGTGTCAAGAGTTTTAATAAATCATATCTTAATCTAAGTGAAATCTTTGAATTGGTATGAGCAAAGTCAGTCAAATCATTCTATTTTTATTGCCATAACCACCTGAGAAAACAGTAAAAATCATCTTGTTAATTTGTTTTTGTTTTTATGACGGCTGGGCTCTCATCAATAACAAAATTAACATAGGTTCATTTTATTTTTAAAATTGATAACGGCTGTTTTTATTTACAGGGGCTTTATGAATGTTGAATAAATTTCATTTAGATGCGATGCGTCTGTCAAATTCGCCTTCTTCATGGCTGAGATGCACTATACTTCTATACCTCGAGACATTTCTAATGACTCCGTCTCGGCTTCGCGCAATTCGAATGTAAGTACGATTTAAATCATAATTATCTTTTCGTTATGTTGTTTGTTGTGTTCTAACTTTTACATTTGATAGAATGAACAATCTTGTCTTTTGTTTCAGTACAAATCATTGGATTATGCCAACGAATTGTTTGTAAATGATTCCAATTCGATAAATGGTTCCCTTCTGATAAAAGAAGATGAAAATTCGGAGAACAAATTGTACAAAGAGTTGAAAGACTGTCGGGAAAAATGCAAGGCGTACAGGAAGTATTCGGAATTGATACCTTCTGGGATCCAGAATTCTTATGACCCTTTGAGGTAGTGTATATGCAAATCTTGAAAAAACGTCTGTTGCCGATGACAAATTACGTCTGTTTTAGTTTTAATTGGCGGAACAAAGATTAATAATAAAAAAATTAGATCACTAAAGTTTTCATTAGAAATAATAGTAGAGGTTTAATATGCGCGGATGAAAATTTGATTTGAATATATCAGAATACAATGCACGTCAGATTAATTAACTCACAATAAAAAGCAGTTGAGTCTTATTAGGGCTTGAGAATTAGTACACAGTTTAGTTTTTCACGTTTCACCATTGTCTTCGTCGTAATTGTAATGGAGCATGCAAGGTACCGTGCTACGCGTATCAACTAGCTATGATAATCTTGCAAATCAGTTTAAAATATTGGAAAGACTGAAAATTGTGTTTTAAATTGAATTTTTTTGTTTAAGCAATTCTGTCACTTGCAAGTCAAATTCGTTGCCAGGACGTTGCAACAATGCTTCTCCCGTACCCCAAGTTACAGTTGCCACGAACATCCAGGCTGAAGATCTGGCGAGTCAGCTGACTTTGCTGGATGTGGTAGTGTTCAAATCCATACAACCTGCTGAACTCTCAAGTTGTTCTTGGAACAAGAAGAACAAACTGGTCATAGCACCTCATGTTGTCAGTTTTACAAGACGATTCAATCATGTTTGTATTCATTTTCTTGTTACTGTATGAGTCATTTCATTGTAAAACGACAAATTTCAAGATCAAATTATTACTTCAGGTCAGCTACTGGACTGTCCAAGAAATATTGAATGGCCCTACTCCAAAGCAAAGATCTGAAACCTTGTCACACTTCATAAGGGTAGCAAAAAAATTGTATGACTTGAACAACTTACATTCATTGTTCGCAGTGATATGTGGTCTTCAGAGTGCTTCAATTTATAGGTAAATTCTGAGCATTTTGATGGTGATAAAAAAATTTTTATTCATAATTAATTATGTGTGTTTTCAGATTAAACAAAACCTGGGCATGTATCTCGAAAAAAGATCGAGGTACTTTCGACAAACTAGCTGAAATTTTTAGCGATGTAAATAACTGGATGAATCTCAGAGAACACATGGATGCAATCAAATTACCATGTATCCCTTATTTGGGTCTTTTTCTGACTGATTTGGTGTACATTGACATGGCTCATCCTGTGTCGAAGGTTCTTGTTTTTTTTTTTTTTTTTTTGAAAAAAATTGATTTGTAACTATTTTCATCAAGAAATTATTTAACCACCTTGTATATTTTTTAGAATGGAGATAATACACAGAGAACTTTGAAAATGAATGCTGTTTTGACTAGAGTTAACGTTTTCCAAGATAGTGATTATTCTCATATTATACCGTTATCCGAAGTGCAAAGATATTTAAATAATGTTCGGTACATTGAAGAACTACAGAAATTTTTAGAAGATGATCATTTTAAGTATGTATCAAGTAGCAAGTCAATCTCAATTTGAATTGTCGAAAACATTGTTTGAGAAGAAGAAAAAATTACATTTAATTAAAAATGAAACATTTATCTTGTAGATTATCAATGAAACTAGAGCCAAATTCGCCGGTGCCATCGTCTAGTAGCAGTAAAGAATCAGTCGGCGACATGGTTACTGGAGTTGCAGCATTGTCCCTGTCTCCAGCTCGGGGTTGTGCTGGATCCCTGCGACTCCACGCTTCTTCTGCGGCAAACAAATTTGTTCCTGGTCATCGCAAATGTCGCAGTCTTGGTACCAAGTGAGTTTCATCTCACGCAATTTCAATATCGTTATAATTGACGTTAAGAATTATGCACTATTTATCAAAAAGAATTTCAGGGCTTTTCTTCTTTCAACACTTCGAAAATTTTCACAATAAATTTTTGAAGATAAATTCTAAGTTAATATAATATAAATTTAGAAAAGCAAATAATTAATTCTGAATGAAAGGTTGATTGTAAAGAGAACAATACTGTGTCATGTGTAAATATTTATTAGATTTCGTAGTACGAGCCTCCCACGAAACTTCCATAAGCAAGGAGGAAAATGTGGACCCAACGTAACGTTGTCTGGGTGAGTCCCAGATTCGCGACGAATTTTTTTTTTGTGGTTAAATCAGAACCAAATAGATTTGACATGTATAATTTTAATTTTTGTTTTATTTCAATTTGATCACGTTAGTTCTGATGTTGAATGTTTTCATCAGCCTGATTCAATTGAATTCTGATTCTGAATGAATGATAACAGGTTATTTTTGTTTATCATTATATAAGTTTGAAGATTTTTTTTATTATTTATTTTTATAAAGGTGGTAAATTATTTAGCTTGTCATGAAATTGAAAAATTGCTCGCATAAATAGTGAACGACATGTTAACAGTCCCAAGAGACCGTTTTATATTATTGCATGATGCTTAGAACATCATTTTTTGTTTAAAATCTACAAAAGTATTAGTTAGACAATACCTTTTATTTTAAATTGAATTCATCATTCAATATGCAGCATAACATTTCATTTAAAATGAACAAAAAAAATGTAGTGCACGTGTTATAATTAATTATTCGTTATACAAACTCATATTCAAATGAAATATTTTTTTCTTATGCAGACGTACACAACTCTACATTACTGATTTTATTCCAATGCCATTTAGATCTTTTTGTATCATTTCATATCTGCAAGACAAAATGTACGATAACATTTTTTTAGCATTTTTGGAAAATCCAACGTCATTCCTTTGGATCCGAACCAGGGCACAGTGCGGCATTTGTTAGATGATTCTGTTTTGGAAGAGCCACACCTAACTAATCAAATAATAGAATTGGACCAAAATTCACCGGGATCTCCCATCGATTCTGTAAATGATGATTGCAGTTTACTATCAAAAAATAGGTAATTATCAATTTCTGTAATTTAAAAAAAGATCAAATTCAGATAATTGAATTTAAATAAATAATTTAATTTTATTAAATAAAAATAAAATGAATTAATTTTTTTTTCTTTTCCAGTGAGATAACAATATTGCCGTGCGAAATAGACGGTTCCATAGAACCTCGTTGTTCAATGCAAGGTTCTCTTCGAAGGAAAGTTATTTTGCGGGATGGTCGTAAACCGACTGTTTCGATTTGGCAAAGATATTGGGTGCAATTGTGGGCATCTTCCCTCGTCTATTTTTCACCAAAATGTTTTAAAGGGTAAGCAATATCGAAATTGCATTCAAGTTTGCTTTGCTGCAGGTGTACCAAATTGTGAGCAATGCGTAGGATTGTTGTATTAGCTGTGCGTTCTAGAACAAATGTTACATACTATTTGAAAACTAGTATTCATATAAAAATTTGCAGGCGATTTTTTTATTATAGAAACGATAGATCGGATTTTAAAAGGGAACCATATAAGATGATATCAATCTTGGGATGGATTGCAGAACCATTTGACACAGCTTTTCATCCTGATACATTTTTACTGACTGACCCCAAAAAAGGTAGTTTTCTTTATTTATAAATAAAAAATTATAAAAAGTTTGCAAACTTTTATATAAATGTTTTTCTTTCATTTCAGGTAATGTATATAAATTTAAAGCTAGTACCAACGGCTTAGCAGATCAATGGATCAAAGAATTGCGCATGATCGTACGTGGCAAAGCATCCGATCGTAGAACTCTACCAGCCAATCTCATGTCTTTCGAATGATGACGCAATACAATGTCGAATTTGAACCTTTCACAAAGCTGTGGCAAATTAATTAATCTAACAAACTGATGACAAACTCTCAAATAATCACGATAACAAGCATATCAATGTAAGATTTTGAACCTTCACTCTATGATATACGTGCGCGTAAATTTTCCAACTGAAAGCAATAACTGAAACGTTTAATTTTAAACGTACGCTCTCTATACATTAATGCGTTCAAGACTGTAACGTATTTTCTATGAAATATCGTTGTAATGCATTTTTCTACATTCCGGTGTGAGCTTTATTACTGTTCCAAAGGCAGATATTTTGGGATGTTGATATTTGTTTGAATCGTCTAATAAGTTTTGAAATTTTGCAACAGTTTTGAATTATTTATCAATTATTTTTAATATTGTTTAGATTGTTGTGTTTTATTTTAAACCGTTGTTAAATTAGATTAAAAAAATTATGTATCACATATATTTTTTTTTGTTACACTAAATTGTTTCTGTCAGTTTGACTGTTTATGAGTTTTGACAATCATCAGTCAAATTGACTTTGTACAAAATGGACATTCAAACGAATATTTATGTCGAAAATATTTGAGTATAAATGTGGTTTCTAATGTAGTTTTAGATTAAGTATATTTTGTATCTACAATCTGAAAAACTGCTTCGTTTTTTATAATGAATATATATAATTTGATCTTAACTTTATGAAAATACGAAATTGAACTTTTTCTAACATTTCATAAAAAATAAATATCGTCTCGCACTAATCATATTCTATAAGTATAAAGGTCGTCCACTACTAACTCTCCAGAATTAGTGATTCACGTAATTATATTTTCGGTAATGAAACTTATCTGATCATCACGTAGCTTCAGTTTTTTATTTGACATAATAAGCTTCGTTTGAAAGATACATACAAATTATTTCTCGTAATGTTATACTAAAAGTTTTTGCATTATATGATTACTTTACATACGGTATAAATGTACATTTATACTTTGACAGTATTATATTTTGCACATTAACACGAAATCTTATCAGTTTATTTTATTGAGAATTTCACAGTTTTAATTTAATTTTGTTTAGTGCTTGAAAAATGAACATTTTAATCATTTCATTGTCTAGCACGTAGTCATATAACAGCTCACTTGACGTTACGTGCTAATTTCATTATCAACAAACAAACTTTTTGTGTTTTCTTTTTTTTTTTTTATTAATGTGTCAATTAACAAAGTGTTAGATTTAGATAGCAATTAAAACACCCATTAATAATTTGTGCCTTGTACTATTTTTATTATGAGCAGTCATGATGTACATTTTGTATAAAATTGTTACAATAAGGTGTTTGTAATTTGTTGAAGATTTCACTTTCTGTACGATAGTCCTACGCTTGTTTGCTTTGCGTTATATTTTATTAATATTCAGAAAGTTATCCGATTGATGGTCAGACATTAAATTATAAGCTTACGAAGTAAGTTTAATATTGTGTAAAATGTCCATCAATTGATTTAATTCTTATCTATTATGTATTACCAATTATCAAAATACAGATAAAAATTCCGTTCGACAAATTTAACAATGAGAACATTCGAGACAACATTTAAAAAATTATACCAAATTCAAGAATAATTTAATATTTTATATTAGTTGATATTGTAGAAAAGTTAAGATGATTATTTCGTTTATAATAATTTTAAATTTACACATATCAGCACTGTGCCTAATGTATCACTTTGGTTATAATGTTTTACTACTCGATAGAAATGGATTCCGATGACAATTATTTTGAAATAACATTTGATGATTGAAAACAATATTTAATTCTTTTCTCAGAAGGAATAAAGACACCTTAATTTTTCAATTTCAAATAGTTATACACCATGGATAAATTGTAAATTAAAAATTACAATAGCATCATCCGAACACTGTCATTAGGAGCAAGAAGATGTCAAATAATATACAAATCAATGTGCGATGATTATTTAATGAGTTTTTGTGTGATATTATTTATTGGAACTAAAGTTTTCCTGAGTTAAATATCCGCTGTACAAAGATATTTTATATAATGTTTCATATCATTTAAAAACGTTTACTAAATCATCATCGCTGATTGACATTAGATATGGCACTATAATTTTAAGGTAACAGTGAAATCTCAAGAAATGAATCGAGCGAAAATACATAATGTAAGTTGTTTTTTTCGTTGATGTACAAACAAGACTGATAAAACGAACGATTCAATTAATGTAATACTTTTTATCGAACCAAAAATTGTATGCTCGTGTCTGCAAAAGAACGATTCAGTTTGTACAAAGTTGTTTTACGCTAAAGCTAGAAGAGGCAATGTTTCGGATGTCTAGTCAACATTTAGATTTTTATTTTAGTCTTTCAACTAACTTATTATTTTGTTTAACTTTGAAAACATAATCAACTGAATCATTCTTCTGTAATAAACTTTTTATACTCGATGCCAAATCAATCAATGATTACAATTAACTCGTAAGTGCTTTTGATATCCACAGTTTCTTGGATAAATGAGTTTTTGGTTCATTCAGTTGATAATAAGTCAGAAGAAAGATAAGTCAAAACAAAATTGTTAGCAGCATTTACGAGTTACATAATAAGAAAAAAATAACAATTCATCGTCAGTAATATAAATCATTTTATTTTGGTTATTTGTGTGATTGATATATAAATCATCGGGTACAATTTTTACAAGAACGCCCGATCGGTTCATTTGTTTTACGTTAGGTTCACTCTATAACATATTAATTTTTATTAATGTATTGAAATAGTTGAATTATATGTATCCGAAAGCGAACATGTCGGTACAGATTTAATATAATCGTTAACGTGTAACGTACGTTCATTTCTGATTCCGTGTGCGCACTCAACTGTAATTTTTATTACTTTTGGTTGACAAACAAAAACAATTAACGATGTAATATCGAAAATAAACTGTTATTATCATGATTGACGTATCAACAATTGCACCTGTCATTTTACTCTTTGTAGATGAATGGGCAGCAGAAGTCTGCGAGATCGTCAGGATCGATGCAATTATTTGATTCTGGAAAACAAAACTTCATATTTAATACTAATCCTATCAAGCCGTAACATGGAATCTGCAGTTTACGCTGTAGAAAATCTGTCATGTCGTTCAGAAAATTTCTTTCCAAAGGATATTTCTGTAACAAAAATTAAGGAATCAGATACTGAATCATATTTTGAAATTCATCCTACAAACGAAAATCAAAATTTGCTAAAAAAAAAATGTACCTCAAATTTCGGCAGGAAAGTTTTGTTGATTTTGCTGTGTGATATCAAAAATTGTTCAAATCGTTCCGAGTAAGTCACATTTTGTGTCAACGCTTTTGCCAGAGCGTAAGTAAAGAAATCAATTTTTTCTGCAAAAATTATGTTTTTTGTTTCAACCTCATGTAATTCAAAATTTATAATTCACTGAAGATCGGTTACCATTTTCTGGCAGAGAATTGTATAGTTTGTATGTGTCGTGAATTCCATTTCCTACCACCATCGAAGTAATTACTAAGCTAACAATACAAAATAACAATTTCATCTTAATCTCAAACCCTAATAATCGACAAATGTAACAACAAGAAAACTTTTGCAAAATATATACTGGTAATCAAACACTGACACCGAACTGTTTATAATATCATTGACAAAGACACTTTTTTTATTATAATCATATCTAAATTGTCAATCAAATGAAAACACGTGCATATTCTTTTTTAAATCATTATCATGACCAAAAGTGAAGACACGTGTTTGACATTAATTATCAAGAGACATTTGTTGATAATGACTCTATCTGCAGATAATGCAACGTTCAGTAAACTTTGAACGAACTGAAGATGAATTTTGCAAATTGAATGTCGACTTGCTACAATTTGGCTCAGCATAGATTGGTTTTTAGATCCATTTTCTAATCGTGGCTCATAATTTAATCGAACTTTTGTTACCAAAGTTGAATTAATGTTGAGGAGTGAAGATTAATGCATATGCATGGTCGTTTGATAGGCTTTCATTATGCATATGAAGATGACACGGGTGATGTGCACTTGGATGCACTTAAGCGTCAGCAAGGCATATCATATCGGTGCCTTGTGTAACTTAAGTTAATATGCGATTTTGGCAGAAGATGACAATGCATCGCATATGTTGGGTGTATCATATCCGAGCAACGGGCATGTTTATTCCCTTGGCTTTTTCTACACTAGCCCCTTCCCCTCTCGGTTATCTTGGACCATCGCATACATCGTCGCCCTAGGGGTTACGTATCCCTTATTCATAATCCCAATTCAATGCTCTTTCCAAGCTTTTAAGATACTCCATTCAGTTCAATGCTGTCTGGATCTCTGACTGTGGTGACTCTCAAATCATAGTTTGATGGTTCGCTCAAAAAACTAGTTCATTCAAAATGTCCATTATTATATTTTTTATCAATTTTCGTCAATTTTGTTTTCCAATTTTAAATTAGAATTGAGTGAGAAAGACGAAACAAGATTTACTTATGCATCACCTTAATAGACAATATAACTATACATTTTTCGAAACTTGTAATATGTATATAATTTGTTGCATTTTTGAATGAAATTGTTGATGAATGTTCCAGTTTTTTTTTTTTTTTTGTTATTTTTTTGAGTTCTTACACTGATTTTTAACACCCTATTTCAGACTCAAAAAGTAGTATTTGTTTACCTTGTGAGATAACATTTTATGACCTATAACATCCCTGTTGGTACTTCAAAAACACCTGACGTTGCATTAGGGTTGCACGACGCAAATCGGATCAGGGTTGAATTTCAGGGTACCAAATTCTCTGCTCCATTCCACCCTTGTAAATATATCCCGAATTTTTTACGACCAGATGAAAGCAATAGTTTTTGGTAGTCAAATAGTGAATTTCATTTCTCCATTCATATTTTTTTATTTCTTTAAAAAAGTTCTCATTTGAAATATTTCTTTCTTTCTCTTTAGCTGAACATTGTTTTAAAACATAATTGTAAAACGTTTATTTTTCTTCAGTTTCCTTTTTTTCGAAAATGTAAAACAACTGTTACATGACTTTAGATTTGATATTGAATTTTTGATTAAAAAGTTGAACAAAAGTGGAATAAAAAATGAAAATTGAAATATCGAGCATCTGTCTTGTTGTGATTGACATGAAGAGCGGTAAACAATATGTTTACATTAGGTAGATAATGAACGCGGAGAGGTTGAGCCAGATAGGCGGGTAGATCGAATTGCACAGATGCTCTTTTGTCGGCTTGGGCAGATGAGACGGGCATAGGATCAGAAACGTCGGTACAGTTTGCGAGAGGTAGGATTGGCGAATGTTAATGGGGTGTCTGTTTGTGCATATCGGGGCAATCGATGACCCTCGAATCTCTTCGGGGGAGGGGAGTGGTGACAACGATCTAGAAAGGCTCAAACGCTCGTTGACACTTGTTTGTATGGATTATTATCATTTGTATTCTATTTCCACGCTCACCCCGCTCTTCATGCAGTTAATCAGATGAGCATTCCTACTTGCACTTGACGATCCTCTATATATGACTTATTTTTATCCTTATTAATAATTTCTTTTTTTGAATATTGTTTTGTGAAATTCGAAAATAACAAGATTTTAAAAATATGAACATAAGTTGTGTTGATCGATGGGCCAATTCTGGTTGATTGAAATGAAGTTGTTCGTCGGTATTATTATTGATGAACAAATTGACTAGCGTGAAAATGCAGGCATCACGTATGTGACGCAATGTGCTTGACATAAAGTGCGAAACTGGTTAGGTGATGTAATTGAGTTGGCGCCTCGGATGGACGGCGAACAGCCTTTTCCTCTCTGTGTCCCATCACTGCGTCGTGACTCCTGCTCGACCACAGTTGCGCATTAAGTATTCACGCTGATCTCAATTTGCGTGCAAGAAACGTTCTACATCGAGAGAAACTACTCGATCCAGGTTGACTTAACACGCAAATTCCGACCAGCCAAACGTTCCACCTAAGGTCCTAGTAGGAGGACCTTTTTTTTCGTTATCAACGAACATACGAAATTAAAGCTAAAGCGAACTCGATTCTTTTATCAGTTTTACGAGTTCATCTGTCCCAATTTTCCATCAGGTTTCTTCAAACATTTACGGTTGACAACATTTATTTTCCAAAATTAAATTGTTCTGCCAGCGTCAAAAATGAACAATACAACAAATATAATTTACTCATTTCAAAGGATATTCATTTGGGATTGATGATTTTTGAAATTATGTTTGTAATTGCAATACACAGGCCTGTAAAATATGTTATTTTTAGGGAGTCGTTAGGATACTTGGACCCTGCCATGGTCCTTTTCAAGTGCCATAGTTTGGAGCAGGAAACAACGTTGGGTTATAGTATACGATGCATCAACTTGCCGAACCAAGCGAGGAGTTGGCGTCCCCAGCCCACTTGGCTCATGCTAAATTCATGCTTCATTATCATAGCGAATCATGACCCATCAGCTTTTGATTGTTGGTCGGCGTTGTTAGTTCCAACTAATGCGACTACAGTGACCGCGACGCTCAACCAAGGATGGCCTCTAAACATTGTATTTTGACGTGGATTATACTACTCCCGATATGCTCTCATATTCACTCGATCATTATTTCTCTTAAAACTTCGTCCTTTTCGTTTTGTCTAACTTTTCAACTAATTTTTCCAACGAGCCATAAATGTTCCAACTTTTGCATCAGAGAAAAGTCGAATATATATATATATATTTATTACAATTTTGAAAATGCCTCTTCTACTTTTTCTGTGTTCGCTTCTGCGTCTGGTCTGGCTTTACAAAAAGAATTTTTAATTTCAAAACCAAAAAAGAAGCATCTTCTTTTGATATTTTCTTAATGTCTGGCGGTAAAAGATGTATGGATCACAAAAGCAGGACGAAAAATTAAAAGTAAAGAATTAAAAAAAAAAAATTTTTTTTACATAGTTTTATTTGTTGAAAAAGATTAAAAAGCGAAGAGAAAAAAAAATGAGAAGGAAGATAAAAAAAGAGATGCGTACGGGCAGGCATGGACTTATCGCGGGGCTTTCGGAATATAGACCGAGTGTAGCAGCATGAAAAGTATCTAGTTTTTGCGAAAAGTCTCTTATTCGCGTGTGTCGGGGGCTTCATGATGAAAACGTAATCTGCTCGCGTTGCGCTTCGTGAGCCGTAATCCAGTTGAAATCCTCTTGCAGTATTGGTCGAAAGCGCGTGATGCTCCTTCGACCACGACGCTCTCCGTTGGACCGGAATTTCTGAATGTGTTTGTTTATAAATGTGCAGGCCGCACACGTCCGGTTTATTTTGGCTCACTCTTTGACCACTTAGAGCGTTCTTTTCGACAACGGTTCCTTCTCGGCCATGTCAAGAAACCTTTAAGCCCGGTCGACTGTGCGTTGACAGACACTAACAAGATCAAAATCACGCAAAATCTGTGTCCCGTCAGAATCGACCAAGAGGCTTGATCGAATTATTCGAATATACGTCCCAGGGATAAAGAAATCACGAACGAAATCAATCACCATGTGTCCCATCTCCTTCTTATCGCGTTATTCAAAAATGCTCTTTGTCGTTTATCCTGTTATTACGAGGAGTAGTCGAGTCGCCGCGATTTTTCAGTGGGGAGTTTAAACTCGACCCTTGGAGTGAAAGCTATCATCGACGTACTTTGATACAGCGTTTCTTAATGTAATGTGCTCTTCATTAGAGGGGCGTTCTTGGGTTTTATTAAGGTGCTGTTTTTTGATCACTGAAAATATCAATTTCTATGGTTCTTAAAAATGTCTTGCAAAAAGAAACGATTTCATAATGTTTGTGGTATACCTGTAAATGTTTGAATGTGAAACTAAATTTTGTTCATATTAAACTTTAACTTTTTGTTTTTCGGAGACTTTTTTTTCATTTTCTATTGCAAGTGGATTCCATATGCAAGTTCACAACCTTGTGACACTTTCACGAAGTCTTGAGATTCCTAAGAATGGATCAAAAATGTATGCAAACCAACCTTAAGGATCTGTGTATTACAAGATATTTTGGATCAAGTTTCATATACACTCTAGTTTAACAACATTATACATCATTTTTTTTTTTTTTTACATCTTATCGAGTAATTATTTTTAAGAAACTTTTCTCGGTTATGAGATTTTGAACGTAAAAATATAATAAAATTATATACAAAAAAATAATCTCTGTTCACTATATAGTCTATTTGTCTTGTGTCTGTTCAATCATGGATCAATATTTATTCTTGAATTCATACATTTGTGTCTGATAAAGTGAAATTCAATGCAAAAGTGTATAATAATTCGAACCGCAAATTGATGAGAAAATTTGACAAGCGGTGGTTGAATAGCAGACTGAGCGTCGACTCGGTCAAACACAGATGCAGTCTTGTTGCGTGTTCCTCCATTTTGTCTTAGCGCGGTGTATGCGGTTGCTAGGCAACAGCCCTTACGCTCCATTCATATATAATTCAGGAGCCAATGCAGGCCACGCGGCTCGTACCCCAATGCTCGCCTGCTCATTCAACTCAAACGCTCAAACACACCGTTCCACCCTATTTCTACGAACTGCACGCAGCACCCCTCCTCCACATACGCTATCAGTTCTTCCGCGCACGCATTTAGCTTCTGTCGTGCCTCTTTTTCCACCGTCTTCGAACGTGTGTTGCGTACTCCCTTTTAACGACAATCCACAGCTCCTACCTGATCACCACACATTTCGCCTTCAAACTTACCATCGAACAAAACAAACGTTCTCTCATTATCATTTTGAATTTCAATTTTCATACACCTAAAACATCTTTTAAATAATCAAAAGAAAACATTTTAAGTCAGTAACATAAATAGTAATAAATAATTTTTTGTATCTTTCTGTTATATATATAATAATATATCATTTTTTTTGTTTGTAAAATAAAAAGAATGAACTTTTTTGCGTTTCGGTTTCTTCAAAAACTTTTTGTTGAAGTTTAATGAAAGGGAGTATGCCCATCATTTTTGACAGATAGCAAAGAAGTCTACTTCGGGATAAAATGTTTGCTCCATAAAAGTTGCAATACTTTTTGTTTATAAGTGTGATTTTATATCCGTTTTGCATGTCGTTTATAGTGCAAACGAGTTACTATCTTGCGACTCTGTCGAGTGACGTGGAAAGTCGTAAATATTATGAGGGTCGATACAACCGCCTGGGATTTCGTAATCCCATGAGGCGAACGATAGATGCACGGGACGGATCACCTTTATCTAAGAATCTTTATGCATAAATCGAGTTTTGCTATATTTACACCTTCGGAGTTTTCAATGTTATGTTTGCGGACTTTGTTCCAATATGAAAAAGCTACATTGGAGATATGAAAGCTACATTTATGAGAACCGATCACGAAATCTTGGTTCATGCTTCAAATATTAGCTAATAATTATACATCTCACACAATAAAATGTTTCAATTAAAGCAGTAGTTAGTAAATTTTAATCAAGAAGATGTTAATGAAATAAAAGTCAAAATAATATATATATACACAGTCTTTCAGCGATGCTTATCTTTTTAGGTCAAACTTAACGAGAATTGGATTTCATTCGCTGCAAAAATAAACGAAACGCAAAAACGTTTCACCTTGAATATTGATTACGTACGAACTAATTTTAAATGTAACAAAATAGGATTCGAAGCAATCGTCCAATCGAAGCAATTGGCGTGTTGCTTTCTTGTATTCCTGATATGATGAAACAAACATTTTATCGAATGTATCATAATTTGTATTAAAATAACATAAACTTTTGTTGTAAAAAAATGTGCAAATAGAAAAAGGTGAAAAAATTGCTTTCAATCACAATCGTGTCTTAAAGTTTATTTCTTATTGATGGCAGCATTCAAACATTTAATGAATTTAT
This sequence comes from Trissolcus brochymenae, assembly GCA_030523145.1. Classification (NCBI taxonomy): domain Eukaryota; kingdom Metazoa; phylum Arthropoda; class Insecta; order Hymenoptera; family Scelionidae; genus Trissolcus; species Trissolcus brochymenae. The sequence goes on from JAQQRF010000520.1 coordinate 98,794, forward strand.
CGAAAATTTTGCGGACTGAGAATGTTCAGTAACATTCGTGACACTTGGACGTTAACTTGTGACAGTTGTAACCACAGAAAGAGATGCTTTCTTTTTATTTTACTTGATACTCCATAGCCGAAGAACGTTCCTAATGGAAACAAGCAGCGAGGCTGGGTAGTTTGACAATCCTCTAATTACTGTAAAGTAGTTTCCGATTCTCGAGCTAGTCTGCCAATCGTTTCGCCACGGTGAGAAATTGTAGGGAGAGAAAAGCAGACAGAGAAAATCTTTGACGTTGAATAAAAAGTCTTTTATCTTTTTCTTTTCTTTTTTTTTTTTTTTCCAAATCCTTTATCTCTTTTTAAAGTCTCTTGTCTTTTTTTCCGTACTCTTTCGTATCATATCTTCCAATATATTGGAAATCAAATATTGAAAATGATTAATTAGGAAACATGTATAATAAAAGATATAAAAAAAATTTAGCTAGAAAAAAAGTGATGTTAGTTAAAACGTTCTGGTTAACATTGATTGCGTTTTTCATGATTGATTGGGGACAGTTTCAAAAGATCAATAATGTTTAAGTGATTTTGTTAAATTCGTTTCTCATCTTCGCCAGGCGGGTTCTACCGTCACCTTCACTAGCGAAGTCACGCGGCCGATGGGACGCCGTGGCGGTCGTGATATAAATTATAATTAGTGTAGCCTGTAATGCCCTTTGAATAAACTATCAACGAGCAACAGCAACAACCATCCGAGAGCTCTCATTCGTTTAAGTTTCAAGCGCGCTATCCCTTTTGCTCATCCTATACACATTTCTGTGACATTGGTTATTTTATCCTGCATATACATTAACTGACTCCATCACGCATTCATGAACTTTCTTTTTCTATTCTCTTTTGTCTCTTTTGTTTTTTATTCTAGCTGACAAACCGAAAAAGGAAATACAAAAAATTGAATTAAATTCCTGATGAACACACGGCCAAAAAAGATTAGAACATACATATTTAAATTTAAATGGAAAAATGAAAAATATACAAATTAAAGAAGGATAAAAATCGCAATTTCATTGAAGTCAAAATTTAACTCAAACTGTAATGATTTCTTTATTAAATTGTCATTTTAGCATCAGTTCTTTTTTGGTATAAATTGATGGATACAAAAATTGAAATGAGGACTCATCAAGCTTCTTTTTTCGATTCTTGTTAAGGATGAAACTTTTTGAGGAGATTGTGCAGAGTTGTATGAAATAAAAGAAAGAAAAAAATCATGACGATAAGCAGGTTAATGTATCGCATCGGGATAAAAATGTTCGGCGGGCTAAAGTGCTTGTATAATTGATGCGAAGGATAATTGGAAAATGTTGCGAATAATGGCGTGTACTTTGTAGCGGGACCACGCCCATATCCGGCAGAGTCTCGCAGATTAAAAGGGTAATAATCAAATACAGTTACTTAATTCCCCCAGCATCCCCTGTGTTCTCAAGTAAAATATATTTTAAGGTGATTCGCGGGCGGCCCGGATTCAGACAGACACGTTAAATATAATCCGCCACGGTGTTTGTTACTTCTTACTCTGCGATGGTGGGGTCGGAGTTACGCTCGCTCTTTCCCTTCATCCTCTCGGTCTTCTATTCTCGGTGTGTGTCAGCCATTTCTCCGCAGTAACGGTAGGCCCAAATACGGAGCTCACGCGCGTGGAGAACAAGGGGTTAAACTCGTTAATTATTCAGCCGTTCATTATATATGAATAAATTTTCCAGCAATGCCGAGATAAAGCTGCCAAGTTTTAAGCGCTCGCCTTCCACTGAATATTTAGGGCTCCTGTCACGCAATATCGTTATGCTTTTCTTCTTCAGAGAAGCATTCGCGAGCTTCCTGTCGTACCTTCTGTTTAATGCATACAATCGCAAATCACGGCGTCCCGTGTGACAAGTCCATGGCGGATAAATCGCGCGCACCGCCTCTATCCCCCGGACTTTTAAATTCTTTCTTATTGTTTAGATAGCTTTGCTAGTGCGAATCCATTCTTCCCCGTCGTTAAATATTCTTCTGACTTCTCTTTTGGGTTGCCCTGCGAAAGTGTCGGACAAGCAAATGGATCTTTTGAGACTTTTCCACTCTGTGTTACAAAACATCGTGTTTTCAATATCGTAGCTTCTTGTTTTTTTTTTTTTTTTTTTTTAGTTCTTTGCATTTTACAGGGGGTTTATAAAATCTATGCCATTTTCAAGCAAGTCAAGTTGATCATCTTGATTCCACTTTTTTTTTCCCATTCCATTTTTTGTTTACTAAAATTATAAAAATTATAATTATAACATCGAATTATATATTATACAAATTTAATTAGAATTTTAATTCATTGGCTCTGAAGAAAAGATCCCAAGCTGGTAAATTAAACTCTGAGTGTTCTTGATCACGAAATTTTGCAAGCGATGGGCTTGGACTAGAATGCATATAACACTTGGATTAATATTGCATTCCATACATCCAAGAACCAGATGTGCAATTTAGAACTATAAGATGCGTCCGAATGATATGCATTTATCCTTCAGAAAAGAAACATCCCAATGTAGCATTTCGTAGAAACGCGGTACAATATTGTAACTGCAAAAAATAGTTTGTAATGAACGAAATTCAAGAGTCAATTTTTTTACTTTAATTTGTACATTTTTCATCTTTTTTTTTTACCTGAGCACAGTACGAATCGTTCGTGATTATTTTATTATTTTTATATCAGAATAAACCATTGTTTTTTTTAATATATTTTGAAATCGATTTGTGAAAGAAAAAAACTTTGTTTTTGACGAAAGTATACGTGATGCGCTGTATAAACATATGATAAATATGCACGAGACAAGACTGTGATTGAAAATCTTTGTTGAGGTTATCGCCTACAAGCGTGTCCAATGCGGTTATCGACGAAACTTCATGCGCTCATGCGCTTTAATACAGCAGCGGAGATGAAAGGCCGATTTACGGCTACTATACTGCACTCGCTGTAAAAATCTTTTTGCGTCCCGCTCGGTAAAGCGTATAATGGAAAGCCGCTGCGGAGGTTCAGAGAGAGACAATCGCAGTCGCGAACCCAAGCTGTGAAAACTGAGCCGAGCGAGACAAACGAAACGGACAAGAAGCAAGGGGATCAGATAAATCTGTTTCCGATACCCTTTGTAATTCGAGATGATCAGCTTGCCATGACTGCGCTACCAGATCTGTTCTCGTAACACATATGCCATATTGCTAAAGCGCACACACACCGACGTTTATTAACAAATTTATATATCAATCGAATTATCCCTGATATGTTCGAAATTGCATTGATATAAATTATGCAAAAAAAAGTTAGGATAGGTTTTTGATCAGTGCAAAGTTTTTATACCATTTTTTTAGGATGACCGATTTTTCAGTGGTATAGCTTTTGATTTGGTCAGACCAATAAGAAGAAGTGTACATATATTGATACAGCTGAAGTTTTGTTATTTTGTAAAGACTCTTGAAGAGGTGGGGCGTGGGCGCGTCAGAATATGAGATCAGTAAGTGCCTCGTTGCTCGGGGCCAACGTTTTTTGTTGCGCCAATTTCACGACAATGTTCCAAAATAATATTGAGAACGTGCCGTATACGTACGCGAGGCGGCTGCTTAATATACCCAACTACTTGACGATCCGGGAACTGAACCTTTCTGCAGAGAAGCTAACAATTCGAGGTTCCAACAATGGACTTTTGTAAGGGAAATTTATTATTAATGACATATCGGTAGACATACTCTCTCTTAAGAGCCGCTTGTATGCTGGCTCTTACGTTTCTGAAGTTTATTCTAAGAGCGGGATTTCTAAAGGAATACATTAAGACTAGTAACCTGTTCGTAATAATGTTACTTGTTACATGTGAACGTAAGTCGTTTACAATCCAGTTACAACATAAGCTTTGCGCAAGTTGTATAACGAGTGAAGATGCCAAGAGCTTTTAAACAATTTCCGTCTTCTAATGCCTGCAACGTATCTTCGTAATCTTTTTAACAATAATTTAATCAAATTCAAATTTGTCTTGTGTGTATGCAAACAAATTAAACATCAAAACAGTCAAAATAGCATTTTATATATTAAAATTATGATCCGATTTTGATTGTTCATTTTTTCAAGCTTTAGAAAAAGTAATTTTGTAGTCACTTTTTGAACATTTTAGAATAATGTCTTCATGTCTCATTAGTACACGATGAACATTTCACAACGTTTTCAACAAAAACGTTATTTTTAAACTATTATTTTTTTGCAATGAATCTGAAAGACGAATCTGTGTGGGTGTGTTTTTTTGTTGTTATTTTTGATTCAGAACATTATTCGTGCAACATTATAATAAATGTTACATTTTGTTGAATTGTTAATGATGAACTAAAAAAAAATTAGATGCAGAGGCAGCGGAATATACGTTCTGTTCGAGGATGGAAAATAGCGCCATTCATCTCTAACATGCAGTGCGCGGATTATGCAAGCGGATAGGTAGGCGGAGGTATATGTTTGGCGGGGAGTGGACATCCATTAGCAGGCTTTGTGCCGGCACAGCGGCCTCTATGAATCCCCTCCGTGCTTGAGTCTACCTATATCAACAACCCTCCAGACTCCCATGCGCTTTCTGCCCCTCACTCACTTTCGATCTTCCTCTCTGAATTCGGCCCTCTCCTACCCTTTTTTATCCTCCGGTGCTTTTTGTACCTCACTGCTAAAACCGTCGCCTTTCTTTTGACTCTTTATCTACACTCCTCCCTCGTTCTTCAGCGACCCTTTCGTCGTCCTGATACGGTCAAACCGATATTTACCTAAGACTCCTTTCACATTCCTTCACAAATCATGCCGATTTATTTCAACTCATATTACATGCATCAAGTCATGAATATGCTATCGAACCTTAGTCATATGACAATGAATCACAGACCGCTGCCAAATGAAAAGACTTTTGAGTGCTTTCCGTCAAAACATCCGGGCTATACAGAAGTGATATCAGATTTTGAACAAGGAATACGTTTATGAAAGGTAGACAAATGTTATATTCAATAAAGGAAACGTAATATATAATTTTTTTTTGTCGCATTTTGAACTCTCTTCAGTTTGCACCATTTATCACCATTCAAAATGCATGTGCACGTCCATGTTGTAAATTTGTAATGACACCTCTCCTCCTGCGGGAACGACGTAATATTACATACCTCAAGCTCTTCGTTATCCCAACATCACGTCAACAACATGGTAACAATCTGCGCCACCTTTCTCCATTATAAGCGAAGTAACTTCTTTCGTTCGTTATTCGGAGGACACAGAGAGAGAAAGAGAGGAAAAGAAGCCAACTATAAATCGTGGACGAAAAATCAGTGCCAATAGTGCTTAAAAATTAATGCATCTCTTTCAGTATGGTGACGTGACATTAGACGTGAGAATGGCTTCGCGCTGATATATAACTCCGAATTCCTTCTGGTCCGCATTTCTTTGTCCATTTCTTATCACCTACATCTTTTCTTTTTCCACTGTCGATCAAATTGTTATCACAGCTTTCTTTCGAACCGTCTGACTCATCCTTTATTCGGTCACTCTCAAGCAAAAATCTATTTTTGACTGCCTGGACCGTAGTCCTATCTGCGGTCTTCTTTCTCATATACCGGTTTCACACTTTTTTTTCGTCTGGATCGACGTCCTACACCACCCTTTCGTTTCGTTCGCTGTCTGTCACCGGCTAATATCACCTTTCCAACTCGAGTTTTTTATACACAAGCATGTCTTCACCAAAACTTTCCTCTAACATTTCATAATGACAGCAGTTTCAAATGATTATTTCAAAAATTCGACTTCTAGTCCGACTTCAAAATGTTGACTAATTAATTAATATTCTTGGTCTTCGTTATATTAGTTATATTGACTGATATGAAATTGTAGCCCCAACACAGACCAATCACAAAAGTCTGAAATGGTTTAGATGAATTTACAGTAGGGTAATGGTAATCATCTGCTAATTATTTCATATATACCTACTTTTGCAAAAAATTAATAACCTGTAAGATAAATATTGACTGTTTCGTAAAATTTCAAAGTACTTCGAAAGTATCGAAACTGCTGTTTAGAAGAGTGATCGACTGTGTTGAGAACAACTTGTGATAAAAAACGTACACTATAAAGAAAGACTCTCGTCAGAGTTATCAGTTATTTTCAGATCAATTTTCATTTTGATGCTATACTTAATTGGGCTCTTATTCCTGAACTTGTCATTTATAATTGAGTTTTAGTCGACAACTTCATACTATTTATTGAACTTATTTGTTCAACACTGTTCACACTAATTTTATTAATAATAATAAAATTAAAAATTATAATTATAATAAAATGTATAACAAATTATTTTTATTTTATTATTATAACATTTTGAGAGTACATACTCTATTTGTTTGTACATGATTTTGGGTATGTATATATATGTATAATATGTATATATATGTATATATTTATATATATATATATAAGGAGTTTGTGTTTGAATAAAAAGTTGGTTATAAAATGTATAACAAAAACACCTTTTTGACAATAGATCAAAAGCTACCCTCCCGATAAATAGTCAAGCACCAACCCTTTTCACCTTGCGTTTCCCACACTAAAATTAATCTCTGATTGTCTGACTGGCATTAATAGAAAAGACGAGTATTTAAACGCGATTAAACCAGTACTTATTTTGAAAGCCATGGAGTGTGTTCTGCTCTGCAAATTTGTTTGCTGCATATATTACATGACTCAAGTTGTCCTTTTTTCATTAGCTTAATTGTTATTACTATAACTCCGGTTGTTATTGCATTCAAAAAACCAATTGATTGGTTCATTTATGTTTATTATATCATATTGAGTAAAATAAAATATTGATAAGAATAAGTGAAAATGTAAGAAATGTAGAGCCTAAAGTGTAAGTATTCATATTATCGGCGCATTACGTATTTAAAGGAGGGGTAGAAAAGAAAGAGAGAGAAAGAGTCTATTAAAAAGCGAAAAGAGCGTTAATAAGATAACGCTGGAGGCGTGCGTGTGCGATGGGGTTGACAGGGGTGATGCGCTTGGGGTCGAGGGCCGATTTGAAGTGGTTAGAGAAGAATAAGGTAGCTACGTTGGTACGAGTTTTCGTATTATACGGAGATTATCAACCTGCTATGTCCCAATCCTGGTGCTTTATGAGGGAGTCGACGCTGTAGAGAAGTGGGTTGGGAAACAGGGAAGGGGGCGAGACAGAGGCTTTCGAAGCTCAGGGGTTACAAACGAGACATAGAAGCACGCACACGTCGCGTTCCCTTGGGACAAGGCCGCTCTTTATGCTCGATATAATACCGCTCTCAAAACATACACACTTCTCGCTCGGCGTTCTCTTAACGCATATAGTGCACATGTTTGTATGTACAAACCCTCCTAGTGCATGTGTCCGTGTGTTTATAATCCTTCGCGATACAAGTTACGTGTGTACGCCGTTGCGTGTACACACGGGCTCTTTCATATACGCGGGCTTTCTCCATACGGCTCTACATATGTATATATATGAATTTTGGTATATACCTTTTTCCTTCAAACTTCAGGATGTATTTTTGTGACTGTAGTGCAAAAAAATTGTCGCTCAATAATTTGGATGTGGAGAAAGCCAAAATTAGATCTCAATGACTGTACGCGCCAAAACATATTTCGGGGAAGCGAAAACTCAATCTATTTCGTTGCACTGTAAAGTTATTAAATATTTAGCATAATCGTCTGATCGGAAAAATTGGACGATATTTTGTGTATATATTTTGATCCCAATCATCTGTTCGCAAATAGATGATTGATATTAAATTAGATAGCTGAGCAGCGCCTGATTTTTGTTTGAACATATCAAATAACATCAAATTTTCGTTCATTAAATGTATATTCGACTGTTTTTGCTGAAAATCTCGTCATGAAAAATTGTTATATAAAAAAATGATAAAACGTTGGACAAGAATAATGTGTACGAGTCGGTGGAAAATAAATGAAAAAGTAAAAAGAAACGGGAAAACACACGATCTTTGCCACTCTAATTTTTGTTATCGCACAGAGGGCTCATGCACCCTGGAAATATTTGCGCCAAAGTTACAGCTTACAATTCCTGAGACTGCGTGGAATTCTTAGCGTGTTAATAATTTTGCAAAGACTTCGGCGTAGAAGAGAGAGTGTGTCTTGGCGCTTTCTTTTGTATTCCTCGAGGAGAAATAAAAGAGATTAATGTCGCGATCTGCAACGGCATAGAAATTACTCCGTACGCGCATTCGGCGGGTACGTAAACAGCACTTTCGAGGTCCCTCGTGGTGTATACCGGCTTTTCCCAGTCGGCCCTCTCTCCAAACTCGTAACATCAGCCGGCGACCCACGCCACTCAACTTGTACCGCTTCCATGCATACAACTCATTGTCCCGAATCGCTACTAATTATAAGACGACACTTTGCTCTCGGTCTCTGGAGCCAAATGTTGACGATGACGATGCGACCACTTGCTTTCTCTTTATACTCCAAACATCAAGAAACATATAATGATCCCATGCAGACGTAAATGAGTCGTATCTATGTGTGACGCTTCTCTGCATTATACACTCTCCCGGCGTATAACCATCCACCGTCTTTTGTACTTTTAATTGTAGACATTTTTTTTAATTACAAAGAAAAATTCAAGACTTTACGTTTTGCTCCTTAACGTTGTGCAGCCATAATGGTCCAAATTTGATATAATTTTCCTTTAATAGCAAATTTCTTAATGATTAACAAACATTCTTTTATAACGATGACAGGTAAATACAATCTCAATGATTATACATAATTGATGTACATATAATGACTCTAAATATAATCTCAGTTGGAATATGATAATATAATATAATTCAATAATTCTAGGTCAAAGTTTTTCCGAATTGTTTATAAGATGTTGAGAACAAATATTCTTTCTTTTGGTAATAAACACTTTTGACAATTTCATAATACAAATTAGCCCGTTAAAATTACCCTAGCTGAACAATTACCCCTACATTTGGATTAACTAAACTTTTTCCTTAAGAAAACTTGACAAAGATTTTTCCTTTTATGTATTACAGTATAAGAAATGAGTCCAGCGAGTATATGCGCGAATATCGATCTCAGAAATGCAAGCGCTACTTTTGTTTTGAATAGGACGTATGCAAGGAAACTTTGTTTCAGTCTTCTTCTTATCTCGTTAGTAACTTACTATCTTTGCGCTGCTCATCTTATAGAAATAAATATATAGCGTTTCCTTGCCTCTACCTTGCTACCATTTAGTAATCCTCGTTGTTGCTCGAGAGTTTATAAGGAATATTTTAGTCCCAGCTAATCTTGGATTAAGGACATCTTAAGGATTTTGATTAGGGAATGACAATCTTTAGTTTTGTTCCTCCAACCGCTAATATATTCTCGCACACTTGTTTTCGTAATCGCTTCTTTATGTAAAATCGACCAACCGTTTACTTTTGATAATTTTCAATTCATTCAAATTCATTCATTATTTCCAGGTAAGGAGAAAGACTAAAATATTTATAACTATTTGCCTTAAATGTTTTTAATCTACTTAAAAAATGCATATAAATAAATCAAAACAGATGAAATAATAGAATTGCTGTTTGCCACGCCAGTCGTAAGTAAACTGCTGAAGTGTATTAATTACAAATTGCACGAAGGATTTTTTTTTTCACAGTTTGAATTAAATGTCTCACGTCCGTCCGACCCCACTAATTCACGCTTTTTATCGGACGTTACATGCGTCACGGTTCTCGTTTTTTCTATGATTTTTCGTGCACATTTCGCGCTAGTGATGAATAAGTGATATGCAATAGCAGGCGATATTTGTGGTCGCTGATACATTTCACGATCGATTATTGACAAATTTACGAATCATGATTTTGCTTAAAAATTACGGAAAAATGATTCCATGAATTAATTTTTTTTTCGGTGTTATATTTGCTTCATCAATGTTTCATAATATTTTCAGATTTTTTTTTTTTTTTCAGACATCAGTAACTTCAAATGGAAATCATGATATTTTTCAACTGAAATTTCGTTCTTACTATTTCATTGAATTAATCAAGACAAGAACAAAAAGAAACAATAAACAAGTTTGAAGTGATTGTGAATATTAATTGAAGTAACTCTGGCGCTGACTTGAGTCGAGGCAATTTTAGTTCGGCCCCTTGAATAACTGGGATCCATTTTGCCGGGCAATATAAGAGCGCGTCTCTTCGCCCAGCAGCTGCGTTCTTTTGTAATTACGTGACAACTAACGCGCGACATCGCCCGACGTGAAGTACTCTCTAGCGGCGATGAAAAAAGTTCATATTTTTTCAATTAAGTCGTGGCGCAAAAGCAGCGAGGGTGGATTTTCAACCAACGAAAACGAACCGGCATCCTTCGACTCCATTAACGGCGCGATAACGCCACGCTTGTTTCGCCTGCCTTCCTTCTTCACTACCTCATTTTTCCATTAAACACAGGAGTTTAGATTAACAGATTTCCTTCTGCAGAATTTGTAACACTTATCAAATTTCAACAAAACACTATGTTCTTATAACATAGTTGTTTTTGTATGACAATTTTGTTTAAATAAAGCATAACTAGCGTGCTTTATCTGCTGATCGAATAATAAAATTTTGGAAAGTATAAAAAAAGAAACTAAAAGTTGAGTTTGAAAATTTAAAAGTAGGTTTTAAATATTGGCGAGAAATTATACTTGTTTATTATTCATGAGGTGACAATAAATTGTTTGCTGGGTGGCAAAAACAAGTCAATAATTATTTTTACAGAAATTGACACACAGGTCTATGTGAATATCAAGGAGAAAATCATGTAGGATTATACACTTCAATGTGTCAGTCATATTGTCAGACGGGATGAAGAGCGAAAGATCCGACGTGCAGTTGACAAATGTAACATTCATAAATCCATATACAGATAAACAGAAACACACGTGCCTCTTTGTGTACACATGTGAACGCGATTCCCCTTAAATAGTCTCTCATTGCTTGATGCTAAAATGAATTAAAAATGAAACCAATTAATCATTGAACTAATACGTAAGTTAGCGACAATTTTTTTTTTTCTAAAATCTTCTGTGAACGAGTTGGTAATTATATTTTGTAAATTAGTGACGATAATGATGAAACAGTGATGAAAATCATATTTGGAAAAACTAAATAGGTAAAATATAATTTACAGCATGCAGAGATAATAGGAGGCGGAATTGAAGATCGAGACTCCGCGGCTTGAGAGAAAAGCTATGAATTTGAAGATCTCACACTCGCGTCGGCTCGATTATGTTTCACTTCGTTTATAATTCACAAGCACGGCATCGCTTGCGTTTCGCGACGGCGACTACTGTATTGCGCTGACGTCATAACTGCGCCGAGTTTTGTCCATTGCAGCATCGACATTGTGTGTCCCTTGGTGCGCATTGCTTTTTCCGGGGTTTGTAGTGTTTTCTCTTATTATCTACTTTCGTTCAACTGTACAATTATTAATTTCAAATTCTCCAGCGCTCATTGTTGAGTAAAAAAAATGACACACGTTTTGTTTTTCAACAAATGAAAGAACAATTTGATTAAATTTTGACATAATAAAATTGACACAGAAAACAAAAAAGAAAACGTATCGATACAAATAGTAAAGAAAAAAAATTGAGTTAATATTTGTTATGATCCTTTAGATACGTATTTTGTATGTTTCTTTGTTAAGAAATGAAAAAGTAAAAAGAGGAAAGTGAAATAAAATAAAGGAAAACATGTTGGTAAAACAGAGGGATAGGCCACTTAAGCGCTCCGAATGTTGTTTGCAAACGCCCGCGGAGCTTTTCTTTGGACAAGCGGCGGAACTGAAAATCAAACTAATCGAAGCACGAATCATGCCCTCTTTTGAGCGCAATGAATTGGCGCACGAGTGTCCTCAGGCTGTTGATACAAAATGAGTGGTGAACAAGCGCGGGGTACACATAAGTGTAACGATAGTGTAAACATGATTTGTAACACAAAAGCTACGTGAGAGCGCCGTCGTCTGCCACATGTTCTCGCAAGACAGATGAGGACGGAGCGCAATGCGCGACGGTCTGTCAATCGTGCGCGCGCACGTGTGCACTTGCATGTACGTGTGTTTATGCGACTCTGTGTGTCGTTGCACTTATCGAGCCAACTCGTGCACGATGCCGGCTCCTGTCGAACAAACAAGCCGCGGGTAGATCTCAACTGTTTGTCCTTTGCGTCAATTAATCGACTCGTATAAATTCTCCTAATTTTTAGACGAACATTTTGAACTCGGTAAAAGTACACTTTCTTCACACGTTTTCGTTTTTTTGCAACCTCCAAATTTATCAATATATTCTGATCAACTATTTAGATATTTTTTTACAACAAAGTTTTCAAACTTAAGGAAAACAATTTTTTACACAATTAATTCAAGAGGCAAATTGAACAAATTGTCATAGTTTAGTTTTGAATGAAATGACGAAACTCATAATGAATTCCTTTAATATTTAGTTGTTGTATTTTTGGAATTCAAAATGTATCCCAAAAGTGGATCAGTTATGATTTTCATTTGATTCAAACTCTGCCATAAATTAGTCCGTTTGCGAATTTAATTTTTTTTTCATTATAAATGTATTCACTTTGAGATGAATTGAACGATCATAAAAGAAGGGGAATAATTTTGCTAAAATCTTACGACGAATTATAATTACAGGTGAATCTTTGAACAGAATTAGTATATACCTGTTTCTAATTTTGTGAACCTTTAAAAAAAAAATATATATATGAACAAAATAAACTAACCCTACTTGATACTGAGACCATCTTTTACGATCTCAAACATGTCGATTGTAGTTAAATTGGTCACACAGTGATCAACAATATATGATTTGTGCAAAAAAAACTTTTGAATACAATTTTTGATCCTTGTAAATGGTAATGATTTCTTATAAGTGATGATCTTCATTTGAGCGTACTTTTGTTTATCATGCGTTTAAACGTAAAACTGAAATGAGGGTTAATATTTCGTTATTAAATCTACTAAAATAATATTTAAAAATAATACTTTTCCATCGAATAGTTTTGTTTGTTTTTGATAAAAAATAATGCTTAAAAAAACTTAAATTGGATACTTAAATGAATTGAAGGATTTCTTTTAGGATGAAAATAAATGACAGTCAACATCTTATATATTTATCAATAACATCAAGATTTAATTTATTATGTACTATCGTATTTATAGTTGAGTTATAGGTATTTGGAACAAACTTGGACACGAAGTATAGTAAATGAATTATGGCACATGATATGTACATTATGAAGGAGCTTAAGACGCAGCTCTAAGATTATTATGTTCTCCGTTGTTGTATCGCTCGATCTGGTACTTTTTCGTGATGTATCATATTGCTATGTATTATTTGTGCACGCGTTCTTTTTCACAAAATTGTTTTTCTCAATTGTTCAAAAACCAATTCCGATGCTTTTCCTAATAATGTAGAACTTTTGAAATAAAATTCATGAAGATAAAAATTCCCGGCCCATTTTTTTCAAGTTTAATTCTAAGCTTTAAAACATTCTCAAATATTAGGAAATTCATCGACTAGAACAATATATTAATCTAAAATGTATTTACACTAACTTGAAAACAATGTAAAAGAATTTGAAAAAAATAAACAACATGAGTTGATTTGCCATTGATTTCACAAAGCTCCGATTTTTTTTCGCGTGTAGTAATTTTCTTAGTCATATAATATATATATATTTATATATATATATATATATATATATATCTTGTATTTACCTCTCATATCTACTTCTACGCTTTTAGGCGGATTTAATTAATGATAACTTTAACGTTATGATATGTCTTCGTCACACTTTTATAATGTTCACAATTCAGGATTTGACTCGCACCCAACAACCAATCAAATTCCGACTTTCAACAATTCGTTTTGGCTTCATATTTGTTTCATTCTTGCTTCCCATCGCGGAATTATTATTGAAAAAAAAAAAATAAATAAATAAATCAAACACGTCGTCACGCTACTGAACAAACGACACACTTTTTGTACAAACTTTGTATTGTTTTTTTTTTCTTTCGTATCTCACCTCGATGAAGTCCCATCTGATTGTTTTGAAATTGTTAATATTCTCGTTGTCGATTCTAAATCTTATGAATAATGAATCCGTGCCAATAAAAAAAATTTTGTGGACCATTTGCAGATTGGTGATGTAGCAAAAAGTGTCTTTATTTCAATATATAATCTCCTCGACAAATGAATGCGAAATCAAATTATTGTTAATTGGAAAATGCCGGGGGTATCCTTGTCATTGTCAATTGACGAGTAATTGGCTGACGAAAAAAGAGGGGCGCAAACAAAATGTCCAACGAAATCTGGTATTAAAAGAGTTATGAATATTTATGTCTAATCGATTGTCTAAAAGCCGTGATACACACATATAAATCGCACATGACGAATCTGGAGCAGAAACAGGTTATCGATTTGTTAGCGTTGGCCGAGGGACATTCTTCGTTTTGTATGTCTTATATAATTGCATCGGTCAAAGCTTCGAGAATAACTGCAACTCGATGAGAAAAGTACTTGTGTAAAAGAAAAATGATGATCGCATACGCAGAGACAGAAGGGGGGAGGGGGAGGGACTGGACACACGCGAAGGTAAAAGAATTAAAGGAAACGACAAGTCACGCAACAGTTGTCGGCGCGCAATCATTGTCTATGCTAGACGAGAATGTTGTTGCGAAACGGGTTTTGCGTCGCTGCAGCGGAGAGCCATTATTTCATCGTTGAGCAAATACTGTTCCACTAAATCGATCGTTCCTCCGGTTTGTAATCGAATTAAAGCTCACGTACAGTTGAGCCATCAATCTGGAATCAAATAGGGTCGAGTGCACGTAAATGGAAGACCCTTGTATGTATTATCCAAACGATTTATAAATTAGACGAATTTCTTCTTTGCGCAACTCATTTGGCGCCTGTCAAAAAAGAGCCGATTTTGATGGATGATAGCATGTCATTTTTTTCGCTCATGACAGAACCCCATAGTGTGATGTTTATTTTTACTGTGTTCTTATTATTTCAAAATTCAGTTCAGGACTGCGTTTAAATTCGAAGTTGAAAAGATTCGAGTTGCATTGAATGCTCTCTCTTGGTAAATGCTTCGTACGAACCTTGATTAAAACTTTTTGTTGCTGCTTATCTATAAAGGTAATTATCTGGTAATCGTTGAGAACATGCTAAATTATTGACGATTCAGTCGTTATTTACAGAGGTGTCAGATGTCCAACATGTACGCATCGTGAAAAAATAACGCATACGAAACGATCAACCAGGATTGTAGACTGGATTGCGAAATAAAGAGGATAAACAAAAAACGGTTCAATCGAATCGATTCGGGAAGATTAATTGAATTTACTTTTTATTTCTTGTTTTCTTTGTTCAATAGTGTTAAACTTACCCCAGTTGATCCCTCGTACCTCTCATCTCACTCGCTATATTCACTCAATTTAGTAGTTTTATATAACAATACTAGAAGAAGCATATTGTGATATGTCTCGATACCCTGTATGTTGAATAGCAATGGAATGGTGTAATGAAGAAGATTCAGCGATTTCGGGATTCAAATTCAACGAACAAAATCAACCCACCTATATGACACTCTTCTTCATTTTCAATTGGATTGACCACGAGTCGACATAAAAATAAATGACCAGGTTTCGTGATCATCGATACAACTCCCACCAATTCGACTTCACTGACGAACACATCGAAAACGAATAATAAAAGCTGCATCCAAAATTGCACAAGCTGCAAGAGATATGTCGATGAAATTGTTCGAGGAGCTTTCTTGTAACTTTTATTGTGTTATTCATGGTTGATTCACAGAAAGAAAAACTACAACGTTAGATAAAAATTGTAACACGGGAATACAAATATTCATATTGTTTGCCATATACAGCGAATGCAATCTGACTTAAAAATAGACGTCGCGGAGTCACCGTCGACGTTTGCCCAGAGTACACATAATACACAAGTATAAAAAGAAAACAAACAAAATCTTACACGAAATTCGTGTCCAACTACATTTATATAATCATGTATAACAAAAACATTCCTAAACAGTCGAGTTTACAGTTGGTTACTTTACAAGGTCCACTTTTCAGTTTCAGAAAATGTTGAAAGACAATAAACATTTGACGTTTCGGAGATTAACCCTCCAAATTAGTTCTCGAGATGAAGGAAAAACATTGGTATGACGATTCGGTTTTGATTGAAGAAACGATTCTCCAATCGGCAATGTGTTATTGCACTCTCCAGGCCTTTGCGGGGGAAAAAGTCGACGAATAAAACGAAAGTTGAGATTCAGAAACAACAATCGAGACACGACTATAACCGCTATTTATATTGCACTAGAATTTCGCCTTTCTCTTTTTTTTTTTTTTTTTGCTACATAGAAACCGAATGGCAGTTCAAACTACGCCGAATCGCTCCGCTAGAAAATACTTATACATTAATTTCTACAGTTATGTACAATTTAAAAACGGCTATAACCGCGCTTTTGCTGCTTTGGTACAATTATTTATAATCATATATCATTATCCTGTATTTATATATATATATATATTCATATTTATATATATTTATAATATAATCTTCTTCACAATTATCGTATTGCTTAATGCGCTATATACTCCAACGACGTTTCACTCCCGTCGGGCAGCTACCCGAACAACTTAACACAAAGTCCCATCTTTGTTTGAACACACACTCGTTCTCTCTCACTCGCTTTCACTCTCTCACTGTTTTTTTTCTTTTTTTTTTTTTTTGTTTCGTGTGTCTTTTTTCTATTTGTTTTCTTTCCCCCAAATTTTCGTCTAGCTAATTCGTACTAGCCTCTATTAGTATTGCTTCGATATGATATGATACAGTCTTTTCACTGATTGTCCATTATCACTACACAAAATGTCGATCGTTCACTGCTCGCATCCGCACTTTGCCAGACATGGTTCATTAGGATTAATATCACTTTTTGACTAACAATTATATATACGCCATTTAATCTATAACTTCTTACGTTATGTTTCGAATTGTACTTTGCCAGACCAACTTGAAGTCAAATCTGCACAAATTTCGGTCCCAACTGCTTTTTCTTTTTACATCAATATTTCTTTTTGTTACTATTACGAGCGTGGTGCCGCTTTTTCGAATTATTATTTTCAGATCGAAATGGGAATTGACGTGCGAAATTGCATCGCTCTCTTTGTAACGCAGTTAGAATCGAGTCGCGACGAATAAAACGAGCAAGCGTATCGATCGGAATACGTCTCTCTGTAAGTACACGGTTGCCACGAAGGACAAATTTTCACGGGGTTCAAAGCTATTTTTAACTATCCTCGAACGAGATTTAATTTCATAGTTAAAATTCAACATGCTTCTATAGTCAGGACACAGACGAATGAGTGGGAACAGCGTGCAGTTGATTGTTTAATATTCAGCTATAAAAACAATTTTCAATCGACGGATAAACAATAATCGCTATAATTTGCTCGCAATGAAATTTGTGCAGACGAATCATTTGGAATGGTATTCCTAGCAGACAATGAGTCCGAGTAATATCATTTGGCATGTCCGTGCTCATCAAGCTTGTGACAACATTTTCCTGCTTTGCTACCGCCTTCAATCTGAACCATTCTAAAACCGCTTAAATAACATTATCCTCCGTTCCCTCGTGTTTCTACGAGAGTTCATCGAATGAATTAACAGCGATCAGAGTTTATGAAGTTTTCGGCAAATGTTTCAATTCTCTTCTAATGGCCGAAAGAAAAGAAAAAAAAAAAAAAAAAAAAAAAGAAAGAAAAAAAAAATCCTCATGCGCTACAGACAAAAAACCAAACATGGAAAAACCCTAATCTACCAAAATACAGATTTTAGAAACATTATTGAAGTTTGTCTTTGTTCATTCCTCCATTCCAACTCTCCTTTCAATCTCATAGAAAAGTAGAAAATCGTTGATAGACATCTCAGGGCAAGGATTGTTCAAGAAAAAAGAAATGATTTACATTGTGAGAAACTGAGAAACCGTTGATGAATTTGAGCTCGTCGTCAGACTTCGTAAACCCTTTCGCAGAAATGAATAAAAAGCCAACGAGCGACTTTAGGGCCAGCCCTGGTACTCGCTGAGCGGTTCGGGTTTTGGTTCAAGACTGGGCGGTGGGTACAGTCAGTTTTGTTGTCACAAGCTACCCTCGGGTCAATGTTGAGCTGCGAACTTCATACGCTTTTGCTTCTGTCGCTGATTGCAGAACCACACTCTGACGACATTTTTCTTGAGGTCGAGCTTCTCCGCGATCGCGGCGATCTTCTCTCCGGATGGTCGAGGCTGCACTGCAAAGTAGGCCTCGAGCGACCTCTTTTCTGGTGCCGCGATGCTCGTCCTTTTGCGCTTCTTCTCCCCAGCTGGCAGAACCGAGGGCGCGTCTGGGTCGCGCCTCTTGTTCTTTGCCTGGGCCTCGGCCTCCTCGAGCCAGGCCTGAAGAATTGGCTTTAGAGCGATCATGTTGTTGTGCGACAGTGTGAGCGATTCGAAACGACAGATCGTCGATTGGGAGAGGGCCCCGACGCCGGGTAACTTGAGGTTCGCCAGGGCCTTGCCGACGTCGGCCTGCGTTACGCCGAGCTTGATGCGCCTCTGCTTGAACCGCTCGGCGAAGGCCTCGAGCTCTCGAGGATCAGTGTCCGCGTCCGGGTGGAGACCCGCTGCGGCTGCCGCTGCCGCCGCCGCAGCCATAGCCGGGTGGTGGTGCGGGTGGGGCACGCTGCCGGTGATGTTGCCATGGTGGTGATGGTGGCCCATCATCCCGTTCATGCTGCCATACACGCTCGGACCGTGAATCCCCGTGTGGTGACCGGGTCCGCCGCCCCCACCTCCGCCCCCTCCACCGCCGCCGCCGCCACCCCCTCCGCTGCCGGCGTTGTCCGACATCGGGGTCAATGTGGTCATTGAGTTCGCTGGATCCAACATGTCCAGCCCTTCCATCCCGGGATGACTCATCTGAAACAAACAAAGTACAAAATTTTTCAGCAACTAGTTTTTTGAATCAACTTTTTTGTTTTCATTGTTCTCAACATATCCTGCAAACAATTTAGAAACGTATAAACCAATTCGGATCATTTTTTTTCATGGTAAACCGTTATCGAAAAATTGCCACAATTGTAACTACTGGGTACTCAATTGTATACAAATATTGTTTTGGTGAAAGAAAAAAAAGAAAATAAAACAATTCGAACAGTATGCAAAACCAGTCGATTGAACAATTGCTGTTTTTCATATTTCGTATCACGTCATAAATCGTGATCATCAAGACTGGACTTGTATATGACACTACGTTTGGCGCGATCAATTCTTAATAAATTGAACAATGTGAATAATGTCCAATAAACATGATCAAGCATATTAAATTTTGACATCGTACGTTACAATCAAAAGTTTTGTGTTACGAGCTTGATATAATATATATGTTACGAAGCACGAACTTTTTGTTGGCAAAAAAACGTATGACTTTGGTTTGTAACTTTGCAATTGTTGTTCGGAACAGAAACAAAACAATTACTTTTACCGCTTTCCATTTATTTAATTAGTTACACCTGTTTGTAATTTCAAACTTCTTTAAT
The DNA here is from genome assembly GCA_030523145.1 of Trissolcus brochymenae. Taxonomy (NCBI): domain Eukaryota; kingdom Metazoa; phylum Arthropoda; class Insecta; order Hymenoptera; family Scelionidae; genus Trissolcus; species Trissolcus brochymenae. The sequence goes on from JAQQRF010000520.1 coordinate 118,502, forward strand.
CAGAATAAATCAACGTATCGAAAACATTTCATCCAATTTGCCTCTGACCTGCAGCGTTGTCTGTCAAATTGAATTAAACTCGGTTACAAATTTCTGCTAATATGTCGGTGACTCTTAGTCGCATCTTTACAGTGGTGCTTGAGTTTGTTAATCAAATTGCTCTTTTCTGGGACTCTTCGTTACACCCCTGCTGTGTGACACAGTGGCACGCGCCAACCTGCTAGGGGAGATTATATATCCATACATATGCTCACTTTATGCTCAGTCAATCAAATTAGTTTACAAGGCTGGTCAGTGCTCCTGCATAATCCCCGATACGTTCGGTAGATTAGGATTATATTCCATATTATTGAACAGTGTTTCATTACATAATAAACGTTTCATTTCGATTATCATTCGTATCATCTTCGGCTATCATTTTTCACTTTTCATGCAACATTTTTTAACAAGGATTTAGGTTGCACTTGATCAGTTTAACGGAATTAATTGAGTCAACGCAGAATCAAAATCAAGTTCAGGTTTGAAGCAAAATAATTAGTTCTCCAAAATGAATTATTTTTGTACCAATTAATGTTAATGATTGAATTTAATAAAAAAAGAGATTGTAACCTCTGTAAAATCAAGTAAAAAAAAAAAAGAAAAAAATAGTCTTTAAAGTTGTGTCTAAAAATATCTGAGAAAATAGAGTGAGAGAGTTTTGGTACAATGGATGCCTTGTATGCCTTATATTTCAGTCATTCAAATATAATGTCAAACGAAAAAAAAAAAAAAAAAGAAACTTAAACAAAATTTAAAGTTTGTGAAAAATACATCGCTATATTTACACTCGACATCATTACCGTTCCACATTTGGCTGTCTTCCATATATCCATCTGCACGTATATAGAGCCCAGTATTAAACACTCTGAATAATAGATGGCTTATTCAAGTTACGTTATTCGGGCGAATTTCTTTTCTCAGTGGCGGGCAGTGCGCGCCGAAGGTGAATTCTCGACATTCGGCAAGTCCCCGGTCGACGCTGTAGTTACGTCGGAATTGCAAAGGGTGTCTTGATGGCAAACATGAAGTGGTCGAAGGGCTCGTCGAAGCCCCCCACAGAGAGCCTCACAATATTTCATCATTATGCTGACACGATGGTAGGGTTAGTCGATTCCCGCACTTTTCTCTTTGCCTCCATCTATCCCACATACGAAACTCGTTACATGCAAGCGTGAACACAACTCGTGTCACGCAAACGCAAACGTTATTGAATTCGTCAACGCTGGAAAACAGACTTTATACGACACTTAATGCTATGCCATCTGTGATAATGGTCCAGCAGGGTTCTCTCCCAGGGATCATGTTTATATTCAACTCGTTATCCAAAAGTCACGCTTACAATTGGCATTGGTTCCCCTCTCAACCCCAGATAGAACATTCTTCAACTGACGGTTGAAAATTAAAATTGTTTTCATACGTATGATAAATCTGATTATAGAATTAAAGAACGTAAGCAAAACGGACAATCGATTAGGGACGCAGAGACACCCAAGTTTGACAAATTCCACACGGTTAAGGCGAAGGTCGTCTGATTCAATGAACGACGTCATTATTTTAACGATCATCGTCGCATTTTGTCAATCGATTTTTCACCCATATAATTTTTCTTGCACCCAGATGGTACAATGAAAAGCTCTTTGCGAAACGGTACACTCAATTTTGCGTTCAATTTTTCGATAATATTTCACTCGAGCAGACCTAGTGATTTGATTTTGCAACGTCTTTGCAAAAAAATAAATACAATAAAAATAAAAAAGATGGAGAGAAAAAAGTATAACTGAAATATAGAAATGAGAAAGAAAAGAAAATGTCTCGTAAATCTGATTGATGTTTTTGATGTTTCGCAAACAGAAGATGAAAATGAGAGCCCATCTGCGATGGCAATTTGGGCTCGGTCGTAAGGGTATTGTTCCGTGACATCACTAGCCCTGCTTTTGGAAACGCAAAGTGTAGTTGATTAGAATCTAATAGCCAAACTATTCTACAGTAGTAAAAGATGGGTATCAATTCAGACTCACAAAGAGGTGTGATTGTACCTGATGATGTGGCCGATTGTTCGGATGGGGAGTCGGCATATGGGCCCCATGATGGTAGACAGACACGGGGTCATGCTTCAAAGGCATCGGCGTGCTACCATTATGCTTCCCCAAGCCTTCAGCCAGGGCCTCGGCCCTCGAAAGTAGGCCATCCTGTAGTCCACTGTTCAGTCCCCCGAACAAGTCACCCTGCAAAAAAGAGAGACCGCAACATATTTATAACTTGCTTTTCAAAAGGCCTGGCTTCAATTGTTTTGGCCATTAATATTCATACGGGTGTTGCACCACCGGTAATGAAATGCAATCTTGCTCGACAACTTGTCGAACGCGAAATAATAAATAAGCGCCGACTCTATAGTGCACCCAACTGAAACAATTATAAGCCCCGCGCGCGTATGTTATTAATTTTGCGGCCAGGAGTTAATAATTGATCAGATGTACATTTGTCAAAACAGTTTACTCTGCCTCAAAAATGCAACACTTTTTAGATTTAGCGCGTTATAAATTATTTATAAACTCATTTATTCGCATAGGCGCGCGTTTCAAGTGCTGTGTGCTCGTGCGTGCATCCTTTTTTTTTGTTTTATCTTCTTTTGGCCCCGTTGCAATTTTTTTTTTTTTTTTTTTTTTGCATTTTGGTTATAATTTCTTCTAAGTTGATGATCGAGTTAATTTCAAAGCGCACCGAGGGGAAAAGAAGCGAGAGAAAAAAAAAGTGGACGGATAATGTAGTGACGAGCGCCTATATATTCATTATACCGGCTCTTGCGTCGGCGGATCAATGTTTCATGTGAAAACCACCGACGTGCTACAGCGCTTCGATTATTTATGAGCCGACCGTGTCTTTCTTGGCTTGACTCAGAGCCGCAGCAACGGACTACGTACAAACACGGGTTGCTGAACTTTCTTGGCCGTTCGGCACTCATCGTCCCATTCATTATGAAAATCGTCAATCAATCGTGTATATCGTCCCGGACGATTTAATTGTTCGCGAAATGATCGGCCGGATCTAATATTCCACGTGCGTTTTCGCGTGTCTTTACACTCGCGTTTCGTCTCTTTGACATTAACTTGGACTATAAAGCCGAGGTGCAATGAAATTGCGTCATTCGGAATTAGTTGAGTTTCTATGGGGATGAAGCTTAGGGCAATAAGAAGAAAAAGTCTTACACTTTTTGCTGGTCAAAAATATTCTAGAGACAATTGAGCAAACCATTCATTGAAAACAATTTTTTTATTAGGCTTTTGATAATTACAAACTTTCATTTTATTTTCATTTCTTATAAAACAATTTGGCCCTACTTGAATCCAAGCCGTTTTCAACTGTTTTATAAACTAATCAAAAAACTCATTATGAAAGGACTCTAACCGACGTATATTGATCCAGCCAACTTTATACAATCTCACATTTAAAATTAGACACCCAATTGAATCGACAGACGGAATATTTTTCGCAGTTTATACCCTTTCATTCGCGTTAACTATTTTCTTGTGCTATTATTTTTGGCAAAATGTTGAATGCTGTAGTCGACATTTTCGATTACACCCTAATCCAATTTCTGTGGTGGCTAATTTTGAAAAAGCACCTTTTGCTCGGTTGTAGAAAGATGTCAGAGAGCGCGGTCATAGAGACGAATGTTTAGTTCGTGTCGAGGTGTAATGACACGATAAATTTTGATGCCAAAAAGGGGGACAAAAGAAAAAATATGTCGAGATAGTTGGTTCGTCATTCCATTAAGTTTTTTTTCGTCTGTTCCAAGGAGATACGAATAGCCCTTGTTAAAGGCGCAGTTATCACCCAACAGTTGTTTAGCAAACTTGTTGCTGCCCCTCTAATTCCGGACCAACAACGCTAATAGAGTCATTTTTCCCGAGCCACGCTACTAAATACGTCTTCCGGTAGCCGCGCGTTAAGGATTAGCCAATTACAATTGAATTACTACCCCACGACGCTCGAAAGATTTATCGCGCCGAGTTTTAACGCCACGAAACATAAGTCGTTTTCGGATAATGAATGTGCCGCCGACCCGACATTAATCACGCGATCGCGTTATCCTCTTGTTTTCCTTCAAACGATTCCGATGTCTTGCCAAGTGTTGATTTAAACAGCCCCACGCGCTGCTATATCAATGAATCATTATTTCCCTTTTAAGTATATGCTAGTTACCTCATTTCAGTCCTTCATCAAACTAACGGCAAACATTTCCGTGCAATTAAAATTTGATCTGACAGGTACTTTCAAATAAACAATTATTCATCAAATTATTTCGGTTGACCTGAATTATTTGTGCCTATTCACATACTGACGGCTGAAACAAGTATTTTCACCTTCACTTTTGAGAATGAAATGTTCCCAAAAGATGACAAGAACATTCACTAAAAATAAGGTTTTTCTACTTATCAAATGTCAGCAAATTTTATTTTCAGACCGTGTTCAGACAGAGAAGAAAATACATAATTGTCAAACCTAAAAGTAATATTCGCTTCATTTAAATTGACAAATTCTGTAAGACAAAACAAAGGCAGATTTTTTTAGATTATCATTAAGGATTAAGTTTTTTTTTTATTACAAAGGTATTCAATGTTTAAAAAAATATGAAAAAAAAAAAATTTCGAATCATAAATTCGGGCATTTCTGGCTTTATATTTAATATTTTTTGCGTGAGTCTTATTTGTCAAAATTGCTTTTACAACTTGATTTCTTAATTTAAAGATTACATTATTTGCTTTTTTTTTTTTTTAATGAAACATGAGTTCAAGTTGGTAGACGAAAAATATCACATGAGAAAAATCGATACCGTTGTCGGGAACAACTGCCGTAATTAGCACAAAATGGCGACAGGCGACGAACATTTATAAATTATGTAAGCGATATAAAATGCATTAAGAAAAATCGAGTTATACGAAAGATACAGTACTTTGTTTACGAATCAGTTCCTCGGCCCAGAGTGATCAGAATCGTCTGGTTTGTATATACGGCACTAATTATTGGGACAAGAATCATGCTATTTCCGTGCTATAACCTACATCATCTGCAACAGATTTGCGACCGTCTGTCGCTTAAATAAATAACTCATCCAAAATATGACACGTGACACGATAACGAGCAGAGTATTTGCATTATCGCCTGCATGTCGGAGTACTTTTGCTATTTCAATGAAGATCGCATCTTTTTACTGATTTGTTTCGCGATCTTTCTTTTTCTCTTTTTACAGTATTTATCACGGTTTTATTATTTGGCGCCACAATTTATGATTCACAGCCAATAATTAAATCTGAATTACATAATTTATCAACTAGACGCGATATCAGCTGATGTTTAATTATACACTACTAAGCCAGCGAATACAGTTTTGTAACAAATCCGTGTGATATTTTTTCTATTCATATTTTCGATTCCGGTGGATGTAAATTAGAATCCAACAAAAAATGAGATATTTCATTGGGGAAACTTTTAAATTTGCAATTTAGTTTTAAACAACGACTCTATCTATTATTTGAACCGGTATTTTTTTCATGATTTCTTGATAAATAAGTTTTTTTGATAGTTAAAACAGAGTCTACACTACGGTCTACTCAAATTATTTTAATTTTATCTTGAATAACTTTTTGATATAACGTCAGTTGATTTAACTGTGTGTAAATTGTAATTCTTTCATTATATATTACATTAGTAGAATTTTTTAACTAGAGAATGCATTCAGAATATTTTGCGCAATATAAAAATGCATCGTACGAAATAAAGAAACAAGTTTCAATGTTACGCATCTGATGTTACATCACGTGACCAGACTATACTACCAATATTATAATATATGTTTCCAAGGTCGAAACTCAACGTGACATTTGAGTACTCTAATAAACTGTTGAGAATCTTTTTTTGCAGATTGTATATAATTGTATATATATATATATACACACTAGTAATGTCGAGCGCGCTTCGCGCGCTCTCCCCCATCAGATTTTGAAATTTTACAAAATGAATTTAAATATCTCGGCGCGCGCCTTCGTTTCGATTCCCGAT